>JAPYYR010002561.1:0-21909 GCA_030523065.1 Aphidius colemani
TTTTTTTTCTTTTTTTTTCTTTTTTTTTTTTTTTTTTTTTTATATAATAATTAATAACTATATCGAGAAAAAAACTTGACTGCTCATATTGTTCATAGAGTCAACTGTAAATTAAAAAAATAATAAAACTGTCTTTTTTTTTTTTTTGTTATTTTTTTTGCAAAATGAAAAAAAATGTATGTGTAGTTTAAACAAATATAATTATATGATTAAAAATCAATAATAACATTTTAAAAATTCAAAATAATTATAAGAAATATGAAAAGAATAAAATAAAAATGATCTTTTTCTACTGTGTTTTTTCACATATGAAAAACATACATTAAATTCATCCAACGATTTTTAAATAACAAAGCGAATTTGATAATAAAAAATAATTTCAATTGTTTATTAAAAGTTAATAAACAATAGTCGTAATAATATAAATAATTATTAATCTTTGAATTAAAAATTTCGATTGTTAAGTCAACAAATACTTGCATTTAACTTTGTAAAAAAAAAAAAAAACAGTAAAAGAGTGTCTGATAATTCTTTTTTGATAAATAAAAATATTAAAATAATAATAGTCGATGGATAAGCAAATTTGTTTAAACATTTGTAGATGTTTTTATAGATGAAAAAAAAAAAAAAACATTTTGTTTATTCTAGATGACTTTAGTATGGATATTTATTGTTTATTATTTTTTTTCTGAAAATATACAAGATACATAAATGTGTTTGGATTGCAAGTGATAAAAAAATATATAAAATGTAAAAAAAAATTAATTATTATTTATTATTGTGTTTTTAATTGTTGTTCCTTGTTGATTTTAAAACTTTTTTTTGACTAAAATTATTGTTTTTTTCTGCAGTAGTTTCAACTTCATCTTGGAAAATTGTTTAAACTAATTTAGAACTCCACAGCTGTTAAAAGTATAAATGAAATAATTTCAAGATCAAATCAAATAAATAATTAACAATTAGATGAATTAACAATGAAATAATAAATGTTGTTTAGCGACAATAAATTTTGTCGACGTCAATTGTTACAATAAAAACTTGCCATAATTTTTCCCGCGCATTAAGTGAAAATGTTATGATTGTCTGGACTTGTGGTTAGAATACAGAAATAATTAAAGAAAAAATGGCTCAACGTTCAATAACGTAAGTTAATTTATAATAATAAAAAATTATTAAATAATTAAACATTAATAATATTATAATTTTTATTTGTTTCAAAATAAAGTTCATTTTTTAAAAAAATTGAGCCATCAGAAAATAAAGATAATAATACATCAAGGTATGTTGTTTAAAATTGACACAAATATAAATAAATAAAATGTTAAAATTATTCTACAACATTGGACGTATGTCCAATTTAAATTCAAATGCTATTTTTTTACATGATAAATCAACACGTTTTATAACTGCTCATGTTTGTAATTGGTATGTTAATGCCAGTAGTAAAGCCAGTGATGTTGTTGATGATGCTGTTGAAGGAAAAAGAAAAAGAGATAATAAAACAGACAAAAGTCCCAGGTAAATAATTTGTTCATTTGTTATCGATCATATATATATTCAATATTAATTATTTATACTTCAAACAGCTCTCCACCAACAAAAAAAAATAATATTGTTAAAAAAACAAAATCAACAGTAAAAAAATTGGACTCTAATAAGAAAAAACCTAAACTAGAAACAAGTATAATCAAAAATTTGGATAAATCTAAATTTTTTGAGGATAAAAATGATGAAGTTGTTGTTAAAAAATCAACTAAAAAAAGAGCTAGAATTATTGAACAATCTTCTAGTGATGAAGAAGTAAGTTTGATTATTTTTATTTCTTCTTGACATGACATCTTGATTTTATGACATTTTAACTATTTTTTAGACGCAAGATATTCCAGAAAAAGATGAAGCAACAAAATCAACTTCTAACAATGGAAAATTAAAAATATCATCAGACTCAGAATCAGATTGTGAAAAAAAACCAGCTAAAAAAGAAAAATCATTATCACCAGATAAAAAAACAACAAAGGATTCAAAAAAATCTCCAAAACATGATGATAAAAATAAAGAAAAAGAAGATGATAATAAAAAATCATCACCAGCAAAAAAATCTAAAAAAATTGATGACAAAAAAACATCTCCATTAAAAAAACCAGTTAAAAATATGAGTGCATTTTTCGGTAAAAAACAAGACAACACAGAAAAATCACAAGAAATAAAATATGATCCAAGTGTAAAAAAATATCATCCAATTGATGATGCATGTTGGAAAAAAAATGAAAAAGTACCATACATTGCATTAACAAAAACATTTGAGCTAATTGAAAATACAAGTTCACGTTTAAAGATAATTGATATACTTGCAAATTATTATCGTTCAGTAATAGTACTAAGTCCAGACGATTTAGTGCCAAGTATTTATTTATGTTTGAATAGTTTAGCACCATCATATGAAGGTATAGAACTTGGTCTTGCTGATACAACATTAATGAAAGCAATTGCCCAATGTACTGGTCGTACAATGTCACAAATAAAATCTGAAATTCATAAAATTGGTGATATTGGTAGTGTTGCTGAAAACTCACGTTCAAATCAACGTATTATGGTACAACCAGCACCATTAATGGTCAGTCATGTATTTACAAAATTACATGAAATTGCAAATTTATCTGGTAGCTCATCAGTTGAAAAAAAGGTTAATAAAATACAATCTCTATTTGTGGCATGTCGTGAAAGTGAGGCAAAATTTTTAATACGTTCATTAGCTGGTAAATTACGTATTGGTCTTGCTGAACAATCAGTACTATCAGCACTATCAATGGCATGTACATTAACACCACCAAATCAAAACATTTATCCACCAGAAGTAATTGATTCAAGTAAAAATTTAACAGCTGATAAATTTAAAGATAAATATGACAAAGTATCATTAATTATTAAAACAACATATTGTGAATGTCCAAATTATGATTTAATAATACCAGTTATACTTAATGATGGTGTTGATGAATTACCAAATAAATGTAAACTACGTCCAGGTGTACCATTAAAACCAATGCTTGCACATCCAACAAAAGGCGTACAAGAAGTATTAAAACGTTTTGATGGTTTAAAATTTACATGTGAATGGAAATATGATGGTGAAAGAGCACAAATACATGTTGATGATGATGGTAATATAACAATATATTCACGTAATCAAGAAAATAATACATCAAAATATCCTGATATTATAAAACGTTTAACAAATATATTAAATCGTGATAAAATTAAAAGTTGTATATTAGATTGTGAAAGTGTTGCTTGGGATAATGATAAAAAACAAATATTACCATTTCAAATATTGAGTACAAGAAAACGTAAAAATGCAAATGAATCTGATATTAAAGTACAAGTGTGTGTATTTATGTTTGATTTATTGTATTTAAATGGCGAGTCACTTGTACAAAAGCCATTTTCCAAGAGACGTGAATTATTAAAAAATCATTTTGAAGAAATTGAAGGTGAATGGAAGTTTGCAACATGTCTTGACACAACTAAGATTGAAGAGGTACAAGAATTTTTAGAGGAAAGTGTCAAGGGTAATTGTGAGGGTTTAATGATTAAGACACTTGATGAAGATGCAACATATGAAATTGCAAAAAGATCAAGAAATTGGTTAAAGCTAAAAAAAGATTATTTAGAAGGTGTTGGTGATACAATTGATGTTGTTGTTATTGGTGGTTATATTGGTAAAGGTAAACGAACTGGTACATATGGTGGTTTTTTGTTGGCATGTTATGATTCATCAAATGAAGAATATCAAAGTATTTGTAAAATTGGTACTGGTTTTTCGGAGGATGATTTAACAAAACATACTGAATTTTTAAAAGATCATATTGTTAAAACAGGCAAATCATATTATCGTGTTGATTCATCATTAGAACCAGATCATTGGTTTGAACCAGTACAAGTTTGGGAAATTAAATGTGCTGATTTATCATTATCACCAGTTCATACTGCTGCTGTTGGTATTGTTGATTCATCAAAAGGTATATCATTAAGATTTCCAAGATTCATCAAAATACGTGATGATAAAAATCCTGAAGATGCAACATCAGCACAACAAATTGCTGATATGTATAATAATCAAGAACAAATTATTAATCAACAAGCTAATACTTCTGCTAATGTTGATGAAGATGATTATTAATTTTTTATATAATCCAATAATTCCTAATGAATAAATAATTATTAATTTTTGCAATTTGTTTATATGCCTCCATGTTTATTTTTATTTTTTCTCTAACAAGTGACATCTTTCAATAAGAATTTTATCTATTTCATTTTAATCAATTCATTTTCTTTTTTTTTTTTGACGACCTATACACACATACACACACATGCACACACACATATTTAATTATAATTATTATTAATATTATCTGTGATATTGTTTTAATAGTGTGAGTAAATAGTGATGCATTATGATGACTCGTTGCAACTCTGTGTGACTGAGCTGTTGGTGCTGTTGGTTGCTTTTGGTTCGTTGAAAAAAGTGGCGTGATCAGGTGTACATACAATATTTCGTGGTGACACTAATCAACGATGAAGTCGACAATAACACGTTACATACATTATACACGCTTTATAATGATCATAAATATTACCTACAATATTTAACAGTTGTTAGTTAAATTTTATTTATAAACATTTTAAATTTTTTTCATTGATAAACAAGTTATTAGAAAAAAAAAATAACGAGTCAAACACGTCAGTGTACTTCTAATCACAGGGTGTAAATTAGATAGGTTTTATTTAGGATAATTTTTTTTTTTGAGTATTTATTAGTTATTAATATATTAAAATAAAAATGGATCGGAATACATCAGTGACAACATATTCACAACAACATTTAGTTGTTAATGAAGAAATGAATAGTTCTGGCAGTTCAGATGTTAAACAATCTAATCCAAATATTAATAATAATGATAATACCAAAATTAGTAAAAAAGAATGGATTACAGTATTGATACTTTGTTTTATAAATCTTATTAATTATATGGATAGAATGACTATTGCTGGTAAGTATCAAAGTTCAATAAATATTTTATAATTGATTGAAAAAAAAATAAAAATAATTCAAAGTTCACGAGTTTTACAATGACTTTTTTTTTTCTTGGAAATTATTTTTTTTGTAGTAAATAAATGATAAAATTTAATAAGCTCGTTTGATTGATAAGTGACTAATCACTAGGAAAAAAAACAAAAATGATAAATTTTAATATATATTTTTTATTTGTTAAATTATAGGAATATTAGACGAAATACAAAAACATTTTAATGTTGAAAATCAAATAGTTGGATTATTACAAACAGCATTTATCGTAAGTTACATGATATTTGCTCCATTATTTGGTTACCTTGGTGATCGTTATAATCGTAAAATAATCATGAGTGTTGGTATATTCCTTTGGTCTTTAACAACATTTATTGGCTCTTACCAAAATGTAAGTTATAAAAAAAACCAAGAAAAGAACAATAAGAATATTATCACTATTATGAATTAAAATTAATAATAAATTATCAATTAAATTACAGAATTTCTATTGGTTTTTATTCTATAGAATGTGTGTGGGTATTGGTGAAGCAAGTTATTCAACAATAGCACCAACAATAATAAGTGATTTATTTATAAAAAATACTAGATCAAAAATGTTGGCATTATTTTATTTTGCAATACCAGTTGGTAGTGGTCTTGGATATATAACTGGTAGTAAAATGTTAAATTTAACTGGACAATGGCAATGGGCATTACGTTTAACACCACCACTTGGTATATTAACAATATTATTAATATATTTTTTCGTACGTGATCCACCAAAAGGTGAAAAAGAAGGTGGTTCACATGTTACAACAACTTCATGGTCAAATGATATTAAAGCACTTATTAATAATCCAAGTTTTATGTTATCAACTGCTGGTTTTACATGTGTATCATTTGTAACTGGTGCATTATCATTTTGGGCACCAAAATATTTACAACTTGGTATTGATTTACAAAATAATGGTATTAATAATCAATTAGATAATAAAAATGATGATGATGCAACATTTTCATTTGGTGTTATTGCAATGACTGCTGGTATTATTGGTGTACCATTGGGTTCATATATAGCTCAAAAATTAAGACTAAGATGGCAACAAGCTGATCCATTAATTTGTGCATTTGGTTTATTTATAAGTGCACCGTTTGTATTTTTAGCTCTTATAAGTGCTAATGGTAGTACGTATGTTTGTTATGTACTTATATTTTTCGGACAACTTTTATTAAATCTCAATTGGTCAATTGTTGCTGATATATTATTGGTAATTGGTTTTGTTTTTTCTTTATTTTTTATATTCAATTATTGTTGTTTAATTGGCTTAATTTATATTTTTATTTTAGTATATTGTTATTCCAACGAGAAGGTCAACTGCTGAGGCATTTCAAATACTCGTTGCTCATGCATTGGGTGATGCTGGTAGTCCATATCTCATTGGTGTGGTTAGTCATCAATTTAATATAATTTAAATTTAATAAATTGATAAATTTATTTAATTTATTATATTTCTTCTTTTTTTTTTTTTTTTTTATGTCTAGATTTCCAATGCTATCGAACCAATGGTCAAAGAATGGTCAATAAACGCAAGCGAAAAATTTATTGAATTTCGCTCAATTCAATATGCATTATTTTTGACAATATTCATTGAAATTATTGGAAGTTTATTTTTCTTTATAACTGCATTACATATTGAGAAGGATAAATCAGTTGTTGATTTGACAATTGCTGGTGAGTCTAGTCATAACAGTATCCAGAAAACTGACACACAATCAAACACATCACAAATCACTGATAAATCGTGAAACAAAAAACAAACAAAACAAGCAATCACGAGCACAGAAAAAAATAATATCCAAAATATCATACAGCAATATTGTACAAAAAATATTTGAATTTTTTAGCATGACAGTAGATAATTTTTAAAAGGAAATTTGTTAATTTTTAGATATGTTGATTATTAGTTGGATTAAAATTTATATCAGTTATTAGATACTAATATTTTTTTGTTTTTTTTTTTGGCACAGTGCATGCATTAGTGGCAAGTTTGGAATTAAAACAACAAAATTTGAGGTAGTTGGTGGACTCATGTTGAACATTAACAAGTTAAGCGCCAAGATATTGAATTAATCATTGATAAAATCAAGTAATTTATTTTTATTTATTTAAAAAAATATAGTTGGTTGATTGATTTATGAAGTAACAGTATTTTTTTTCCTTTTTTTTTTAATAAAATAAAAATTTTGTTGGCGCTTAATGAGTTAGAAGAAATATTACATAGAAAATATATTAATTTATTTGAAAAATGAATTGTAGAAAAATGGGGCTTGTGGAAAATAATTAAATTGTTAATTAAAATAATAATAAAATTACTTATGCAATTAATAATAATGCAATATATTTTTACACATGCACTTTAACAAATAATTTTTTTTATTTTAAAACGCTTTCAATGCAGCATGTATTGAGCCTGATCTTTTCCTTTTGTTTTTTTTTTTTTTTATTTTGCTTTTTTCAGTATAAAATATAAAACCATATTTCTTGCAGAAAATTTTCTAGACACTAAGAATAATGGGCAAGCAGAGTCAACGCATTTATAGAACTGCCAATGATCTCGTCTAATAGTATGGTATTTTATCATTTACAAAATGTTTTTTTTTTTTTTTTCTCATTTATCCTAAAAATGTCAGTTGTTCTGTTGAAAATTTAAAATTTATTTTTTATTTTTTTATTCATTGACATATTAGAAAAAAACCAAATAATATTTATTTAATTATTAAAATTAATGATAGATCAACTGACAAAATTTATTTTTTATAACAAAAAAAAATGGGTAAAATTTTATAATTTAAAAATTACGTTTTTAATTTTCTCATTTTAAAAATAATCAATTAATTTCTATGCTTACATGCAATTATGCTTAATAATAATCAGCAATTAACAAAAATTAATAATATAAAATTTTTTTTAGCTAAAAAGCTAATAATAATAGCTAATTTTTTATAACAAAAAAGAAAACTGATTTTTTAGATTTTTTTCCATTTATTTTGATTATTGCATGATAAGTTGATGATAATGGTGATAAAATTTTTCATTTAAAAAAAACTGAATGCATTAAAATTTTGGAAATTTTGTTTTTCTGGTGATTCAGATACTTTTGCATCATTTTATTTTGGCATAAATCTATACAGGCTCCGGTATCGACAAGGAGTCGAGACAAAACTACCTATAAATTAAAAAACCAAAAATATATTTCAGCTCGTCGATTCATTAATTTTATTAATCAATATTTATGTTTACTTGTTAATTTTTAATTTATCTATATTTCAATTGAATTTTAAAAATTGTTACAGATTCCACAGCTGTTGATTCGTCGCTGTTAAACAACGAAGAAATAAACAGATAATTAAAAGTTCGACAATAAAATATTGCGACTGATAGATTCATATTTTATTTTTAAAAAAAATTATTAATATTTCCTAAGATTTTTTCATAGTCAATTTTTTTCTCTAACTATTCTTCCTTATTATCATGTTTTTCTTCTTTCCATTTTTCATCAATCATTTCATTTATTTTAGCAATTTGATATTACAAATTTATTAACTGCACTTTGCGTTTTAAGATTATAAATTTCACCAATTTATTTCTTATAATCACAAAAAAGGCTGTGCAAAAAGTATGTAACTAGGTATTTTTTTTTTTTTTGACTTATTTTTTATTATTTAAAAAAAAACGTTAAATATTGAAAAGCGATAGCAATAACATTTTTGTTATCTGAAAATTATTTATAAAAACAAATTTAAACGACAAAAAACATATGTTATTAATATAAAAATGAAAAAACTATATAATTTTGTTTATTATTATTATTTTTTTTATTACAATAATGATTGATGAATAATAAAAAAATTAATTATTAAATTGTTTTTATTGTATTTTAATTATAAATTATTTATACAATATTTGTAAAAGCATAACTGTTGTAAATTAATTTTTCATAAATTATATTTATATAAAAAATTTCAATATCAAAGAATAAATTTATTGTGTAAACGATGTTCTTTTAAGCATGGCATTGAACAAAAACGATTTGAGTTATATTCAAATGGTACAACACCAGTCATATCAGAAGCACATTGAAAACAACGTGTTAAAACAGTTCCACCTTGTTTTCTAATTCTTTGCTCAGCAGCTAATGCTCTCTATAAAATAAATAAATAAATAAATAATAAAAATAAATGCCATTAAATTTTACCTTTTCTCGATCGGATAAATTAAGAAATCTTTGTTTTGAATCTTCCTCTAATTTTTTTAATTCAAATTCTTTTTTTTTCGCCTTTTCACGATCACGTTTAGCCTTACGATGTTGTTTTTTACGTTCAATTTCTTGTTGTGCTATTTCTTCAGTTAATGGAGCTGGTATTTGTGATTTACCATAATCAAATTTATCTGGATTAACAGCCATAAATCTTCTAAATGTATTACGTGTTTCTTTATTTGTCGTTGCTGCATATGCTGTCTGACATTTTTTATTTTTTAAACATGGATTTAATCCCATTTCTAATAATAACCATAATATTTCAGAGTTATTTTCAATTGAAGCTAAATGTAACATCGTATTACCATCATCATCACATTCATTCAATAGCTTTACAACATCAAACATATTTATTAATAATATTCCATCATTGTTATTATTATTATCATTTTTACGTGTCTCAATTATTAATTCATCCCATGTTTCTGTTAATTCTTTACAATTACCAATTTTACAAGCATTCCATAATTTTAATTTTGATTTTACTAATAATTCATTGACTGGCTCATTAATCTTTTTAGGCTTTTTTTTTGTTTGACGACGTTTTTGTTTTATTATTTTTTTTGGTAATATATTTTCAAATTCTTGTAATTCATCAATTAAATTAATACTACAATTTTCTTCAACAAGTGAATCATCAATTTTTACATCATCTACATTATCTTCATCATCAATTATCGAATTTACATCTGATTCAGATGACAATGCAAGTCTTGCTATTATATCTGGCAAAGGTCTAATTGGACTTTTTCTTGCTTTGGCACGATCAATATTTGAACGTGGACTTTTAAAACGATCTGGTGTTACTTGATTTGATGATGATGATGGTGATGATGATTTAACTTTATTAAACATATCAAATGTATTATTGTTGTTATCATTATCATCATCATTATTAGTAATTTTTTTTTCTGTTATTTCATCGAGTAAATCAACTTTTTGTATTTTTTTTCTAATTGGTTGTCTTGGTGATATTGGAAATGAATTTGTAAATTCAGCAGCTGATCCATATATTTCAATAGATGTTAATATATCATAAACACGTTTGACTTCATTAAATGTTGCTCGTCTTGTTGGAAATGGTAATGGTCTTAGACGTGTATCATTTTTATCAATTGGTGGATTTTTACCACCGAATAATACAGTTCTATTTTGTGGTCCAACAGCACGATACAATATTAATGATGAATTTTCAATATGTTGAGACCATAATTCAGTGATATCTTGTACATGTTGTATTAATTGTATTTCATTGTATCGACGTAAACTGGCACCAGCACTTTTAGCATAACCAGCACCACGGTTATCTCTTTGTGATTGTGATGAGCCTTGTTTTGCACGTACAGTATATGTATGAAATGTTTTATGTACAATAACATTACCATCTTTGAATACAGCTGCTGCAAAATGTCCACCACCTAACATTATTATTGTCCATGTATGATTTTTACCACTTGCTAATGCTTGTGTTATCATGTTATCATTTATTTCTGGTACATCTTTTTTACTGTGGAGTAAACATCTGTATATGCTAAATATATCACCATCGTCATTTTCAAAAAATACTTTTGAATGACGACTTGCTGTCAATGACAATGCATCTAATTTTTTTTTCTCATTTATTAATTCATCATTTTCAACATCAGACTCACTACCTGATAAACTTGATACATCATCTGTAAATTAAATTGATAAATATTGATGATATTTTGTTGTATATAAGCAAATTGTAATTAATATTTTTACCTTTATCAGCCAATACAGCAAATTCATCTTCAGTTATTGATTTGAAATCTCGTAAACGTTGCTTTAAATTGTAACGATGCCAATCTAATTTATAATGTAAACGTTGCTGTATTTTATCATCAAATATTGTATTGCAAAATGAGCAACTTAGAGAATCTGATACAGTTAAATCATCAAGTTGATTTGATGTTGTTTCAGTGTCTGAATCTAAATGGAAATTAATTAATTAATGAAAATTTAATTACAAATTATGATGAAATATTTTTTTAATAAATATTATCAATGACTCTTGTTGATAAGTAATATTGATAATTTTATGTTTTTATATATAGAAAAGAAAGTTGTATAAATAAAGTTTACAAAAATAGATAAATAAAATAAAATTATTTTAGTACCATTTGATGATCTTGTTCTCATGCATTTTGCAATTTTAATTCCTTTTGTTATTTTATCAAAATCCCTTTGATTGTACAATTTAAATACTCGATGATCCATTGAAATATATTTTTTTATTTTATCAATAAACAATAACTTGACAGCTCCAAATTCAATGATAAATATAAAGTTGATTTTTTAAAAGATAAATTTGTCTAAACGTCAACACTAATTAACAATTAAAAAAAAAAAAAAAATGATTATTGTATATTTTTTTTTCGATATTTGGCACTGTTAATTAACAATTGGCAATGATTATTAGTTTTCTTTTTTTATTATAAAAATAGATAACAATTATTTTGGATTAAATTTATGAATTTTTTCTTGTTCAATCCTCCAGAAAGGTTATTATTGCTATTAGCAAAAATTGTGTAATTTTCTTTATTTTTTTATTATTGTTATTATTTTATTTTGAGAGAGATAAAAAAAAAAAAAAAAAACACAATGGCAATGCCGGTCTCAGCAATTTATTGAATTTTTTTTTTTTATGCTTAAAACTGCATAAAACATATCAAAAAAACATTATTGAATTAAATATGTATAATTGGAATTTGAATTAATTTATTTTACAGATTATTTATTATTTTTTTTGTATATTTTTCCTCTCAATATTGATGTTTTTTTAAATTTCGTTTTGTTGGCAACAGTGGCAATTGACTTTTACAATAAAAAAAAAAAAATAGAAAATGGAGTTTGTAATCAGTCTCTCTCTTGCGCACATACACGTATTAATATCTAAACAAATAATTGTTTAAATAAAAAAACGAAACAACTGCCGGTTATTAAAAGCTCATATATTTATGTGTTGAATAATTGGTAATTAATAAATCATAAAAATGAGTAGAAGACGTGCACATGAAGACGATGATGGATACGGTAATAAAATCATATTTTAAGCTAGGTTATATGTTTTGATTGATAAATAAATATACTCATAAGTAATTGCTATTATTTTAGAACGAACATATAAAAAACGTCGTCGTGTATCTGAAAATCAAGAAATTGAGGATCGTCTTGAATCATTGATCTTCAGAGTTGGTGAAAAATCAACATCATCATTGGAAAGTAATTTGGAGGGTCTAGCATCAGTTCTTGAAGCTGATTTGGGTTTATTTCGTGAAAAAATACTCCGTATATTGACTGATTGTACAATTAAAATGCCTGAAAAATGTACAATATATACGACTCTTGTTGGCTTATTGAATGCTAAAAACTTTAATTTTGGTGGTGAATTTGTGAGTTATATGGTTAAAAATTTTAAAGAATCATTAAAATCTTGTAAATGGGATAATGCAAGATATTTCTTAAGATTTTTGGCTGATTTAGTTAACTGCCATGTAATATCATGTGGTTCATTGGTGACATTATTCACAAATATGCTTGATACTGGAAGTGAAGATAATGTACCACAAGTTAGAAAAGATTGGTATGTTTATGCTGTACTATCAACTCTACCATGGGTTGGTCGTGAATTGTATGAAAAAAAAGAAACAGAACTTGATCATTTGATGTTGACAATTGAAATATTTTTAAAAAAACGTAGTAAAAAACATCAGCCAGCATTACGTGTATGGTCAAATGATACACCACATCCACAAGAAGAATATCTTGATTGTTTATGGGCTCAAGTACGTAAATTACGTCAAGATAATTGGGCTGAAAATCATATACCAAGACCATATTTAGCATTTGATTCAATATTATGTGAAGCATTACAACATGATTTATCACCATTAGAACCACCACCACATCATGAATCATATTTATATCCATTGCCAACAGTTGTATTTCGTATGTTTGATTATACTGATTGCCCAGCTGAGGGTACATTATTACCAGGTAGTCATGCCATTGAAAGATATTTAATTGAGGAACATCTTAAACAAATTATCAATAATCATTACTTTGAAAGAAAAGAATGTGCTGGATATTTATTAAATTTTCCATATAAAGCTAAAATACCACTTGATTATTGTATTGTTGAAGTTATGTTTGGTGAATTATTTAATTTACCAACACCAAAACATTTAGAAGTATGTTATGGTTCAATATTAATTGAATTATGTAAATTACAGCCATCAACAATGCCACAAGTATTGGCACAAGCAACTGAAATATTATTTCGTAGAATTGATTCAATGGCTGCAGCATCATTTGATAGATTTGCATGGTGGTTTGCATATCATTTAAGTAATTTTCAATTTAGATGGTCATGGGAAGATTGGGATTCATGTTTACAAAGAGAATATGAACATCCAAGACCAAAATTTATAAGAGAAGTATTGGCTAAAGCATTGAGATTATCATATCATCAAAGAATACGTGATATGATGCCAGTAACATATGCTGAATTAATACCACCAGTACCAGAACCAATATATAAATATACATCTGATGGTGCTGCTGGTTTACCTGGTACTGCTGCTGCACATGAACTTGTTGTATCAATTAGAAGAAAATGTACACCAGAAGAAGTACTTAATGTACTTAATACCCTACCTGGACAAGGTGAAAATGATGAAGCTAATAATTTTAATCCATTAAAAATTGATGTATTTGTACAAACATTACTTAATCTTGGATCAAAAAGCTTTAGTCATAGTTTTGCTGCTATTGGAAAATTCCATTATGTATTCAAGGTACTTGCTGAGACTGAAGAAGCACAAATTTGTATTTTACGTAATATGTTTTCATTGTGGAAAAATCATTATCAAATGATGGTCGTGTTAACTGATAAATTATTAAAAACTGGTATTATTGAATGTAGTGCTATTGCCAATTGGATATTTTCAAAAGAAATGCTACCAGAGTTTACTAAATTATATATATGGGAAATATTACATTTAACAATACGTAAAAAAAATCAACATGTTATTAAATTAACAAAAGAATTAACTGAGGCTAGAGAAAAAATGAGACGTGATGATAATCATTCTGGTTCATCATCTAATGAAGATGATGCTGCTGGTGGTGGTGGTGGTAGAGCTGGTGGTGATGCTACAAGCAAAGATAACAGTGAGCGACCATCTGAAGATGCTGTTGAAAGAATGGAAGAAAAACTAGAAGCAGCACAAGCTGATCAAAAAAATTTATTCCTCATTATATTTCAAAGATTTATCATGATTTTATCAGAACATTTAGTACGTTCAGATACTGATGGTGTTGATTATAATACACACTGGTACAGATGGACAATTGGAAGACTTCAACAAGTATTTTTATCTCATCATGAACAAGTTATGAAATATTCATCAACACTGGAAACATTGTTATTCACACCAGATTTGGATCCACATATTCTTGATGTTTTTCATCAATTTGTATCATTGAGAGCATAATTTAATAATATTATTTAATACACGCAGTAAGTAAATTTCCAGCAGTAACAGTTTGATTGTCTTTTTTTTTTTTTCGGTTTTATTTTCAGCTAATTGATATTTATTGTGAAAAAAAAAAAGCATTTGTTGCTTCGTCTATGATGTGAATGATAATAAAATTTCTGTACAAATACAAATTTCTGTATTAATTGTAAATCGTACTGTTTAATTATTTAAGTTGTCATTGATGGATGTTGTAAAGTTACAATTTTTTCTAAATGGCTCATTGATATTTGCAACAATTGATGGTGTTTTTAAATATCCATTTATAAACTTTTCGGTATATAATGTCTGATGTCTTCCTTTGTAGAGAGGATACTGCTCTTCTTTCTGTTGTAATAATAAAAAGTTTTTTTGCTTTTAAATAATGCACTTGTATCGATTGATTTTTAAAATAATTTAAATTTACTTGAATTAATATATTGATATTATCAATGTATGGTGAAAATTTATCATCACAAAATGAATGAAAATATTCTGATGGTTTTGCAGGAAATATATTTGCTGGTGTATTAATTTCATTTGAAATAATTTCCATTGCTTCTTTTATTAATTTTTTTTTAATAAAAATACGACGTTTTCCTTCTGTTAATATTTCAATGGAAAATTAAAAAAAATTAAAAAAAAAAAAAAAAAAACAAATTTTTTCAAATGATAAATATTTTAGATGAATTAAACTTACCAATATTTTTATTATATTTAAATTTAATTGACTCATAATCTTTTCCAATTCCTTGAATTTCAAAATCATCACATTTATTCATTGTTTAATTTTTAATTAATAAAAAAAAATATTTAAAAAATAAATTTAGTCTTCTATTTTTTAATCTACAAGTGAAGTTGAGACGATAAAAATTAAACAATAAAAAAAACATTTCCATAGTTACAAGTCGATATTATATAACAACCTGGATATTATTTATTTTTTTATTTTCTCCAATTTCTTGTAGGTAATTATTATAAGCAAAAATTATTTATTTTTCATGTATTTATTGTTTTTATTTTTTTTAAAATGAAGAAGCAAAGAAAATTATTTAAAATTTTCAAACATAATAATAATTATTTTTTCTAAAAGAAAAATTATGTGTTCATCCTGTAAGTTCATTCATATATTTAGAATATTCAACTGAATGACCAGTAAAACCAAAAAATCCACCACTTTTAGAATGTGATGAGCGATGATGTAGAGCTATTCCACTCATTGCTGCAGAGGTCTTTGCTCCAATGGAAAAAGCATCAATTAATGGTATAGTCGTTTGTGCTGCATCACTTTTACCTTCAGTGTATGAAAAAATATAGTACTCATCAGCTTTTGAGTCAATGACTGTTTTTTTTTTTATCATTGATGGATTTAATCGTCCGTACAAGCCTGGGTTTCTATTAAAAAAATTTAAACAAAGTTTATAAAATAAAAGTCATTTAATTTATAAAAAAATATTAATTTAATTAAACTTACGTATGGTTACCATCTGGAACATGCCATTTGCCAGTATCTTTTAATAATTTACCATTTTTCCAATCATATTTTGTCGAATGTATTTGAATTTGTATTCGATCAGGATGTAGTCCTTCTTCTTTTTTTATTCCAAATTTTAAACCTATGATTAATTAAGAAAAATAGATAATCTATCATAATTTTATTTTTAAATTTATTACATTGAAAAAATAAATTATACCTGTCATAACACGTCCATACTCAACAAGAATTTCATCCATATTAAATGCATTTTTTTCCCAGTCCCATTTAACATAATCAGTATCTCGTTTATATTTTCCTTCACCTTCATTAGCAAGTGATTCCTGTATATCATTTTTTATCTCAGGTAATTTAACCCAATTATTAGTTTTTCTTTCAATAAGATAATTTGGTCCAATTACTCCATCTTCTACTTGAATATGAAGAATGTTATCCTTAATAATCATTTTTGCACCAGTGACAACCCTTTTATGAAATAAGTTTTTGAAATAACAATTGTTTTTTTTGTCGCATAATATATTATATTAAAAAAATTAAATGTAATACTTATTTTTTACAGTGAGACTCATAGCTGGCAATAGACTTATTCTATCAACAGCAACTTTAGAGGAGTAAGAAGTATCATCACACAAACACCAGCAGAATGGACATTGAATGCTTATGCAACCAATAAAAATAATTTCGTAAATATTATCATATATTTCGCAGCTATAATAATTTATATTTACCTTCCTGATTGATATTGTCTTTTGGCATAAATTCCATCATTACAACCAGCACTTATATCACCTTCTGTATGTTCATCATCTGAATAAAATACGTCTCTCAACCATTTGTAACGTCTCGCATTATTTTTCTATGTATATTAACAAATAAAGAATCAAAAAATACGAAAAAATAAAATTATTTAAATAATATAATTATCAGGAGAAATTATATTACCAGCATACAATACTCTGCAGTCCATATAGTTTCACAGCGATGAATTCGTCCATTACAGATACGTGGTGTTGTACAAGAATCAAAGTCTTTTGGTACTCCATTTTCATTCCATTGCGATGATTCGCTTGTTTGAACATAACATTGGTCGATGCTAGTACCATTGCTTATTGAAACTGTATCACAAGAAACACATGTGTCGTCTCCTAATTTATATGAATACATTAATATGTACTGATACAATCCAGTCATTTCTATGAACGAAACATCTGTAAATCATTACAAACGTTAAGCTATATAAATTAAATTCAATTCGATTGTTAAATTCAAATATATATTTATAATAATTTTACCTCGTTGATGTTTTTTTTTTCCATATGGATCACAATTACGATAACTTATTGGAACTCGAGCAAGACTTGATGCGAATTCATATGAATATTCATCAATTCTTTTATGAGATTCATCAATTATCTTTTTCAATTTTTCTTTATTTTTACTACCTGATAATATAAAGTAATATAATAACAATATTTTTTTCTTATTGCAATTTAATTTTATTATATAATACATACTTGGTTTTATCAATTCGCGAAATCCATAACTATTTATCATTGATGTCATGGCTAACAATTCAATTGACAAACATGATAAATAAAAATTGTAAAATTTGTCTTGTGGTGATCCGTGAATGTCACAAATATATTTTTCCTTATCCTACAAAGTAAAAAATAAATAAAATAAATAAGAATAGAGTACATTAGTTAAATTTGAAAATATAATTAGATTTCATTACTCACTTTGTATAACAATTGGATTTTGCTGTCTAATGAACTTAGACTAGAATTTGATTTCAGAATAGAGGAACGAAGACTTTTCAATTTTTTCGGAATAAAATCATCAATATTTTTATCTATAAATGATTTAATTGAACTTTCCGTGTCTTTTTCCTCGTCAAAATAGCCATATTTTTGAAAATTATAATGATTCTTATAAATATCAATCATTGTTTTTGAAGTTTTACTCACGTCAAAATCTGAAAATGTACCTTTCAAATATGAAAAAAAATCCATTTGTCTTTCAGTAAATAGTAAAGCGTTATGAGCTACTCCAAGCCAGATATTACTGCTTCTTGAAAATATTCTTTTAAAATAATATTGTATTTTCTTTTGATTATCTATTTTTTTATTACTTGATATTTTTTCGACAGCTTTTTCAATATCACTTTGATATTTATCAAGAAATGTAACAACTTGATCAACTGTTGCCATTTGATTAGCTGCAAGTACTTTATTATTTTCATAAATGGTAAAAACCATTAGAAAAATAAATATTATTTTAATCATAATTTATTATTATGACTTCTTTTTTCCTTTTTTTCTTTGTAGATTATAACGAATTTTTTTTTTTTTTTTTTTTGTAAAACCGATAGAATATTTTCTGGGTATTTATACCAAGTAAAAATATGTTATGTCTCTTTGTTTTCAATGTAATTGCAACACTATGATATAATAAAAAAAAAAAATAAAATAATTACTTGATATCAGAATTACCTTGGAAATTTTTTCGAAAAAACAAAACATTTAAGTTACTTATTTTGTGCAGAAATAATATGCACAATTTTTTTATTTTTTCTTTATATTTATCGTCATTATCTATATAAAATACTAAAACATTTCTGCGTCTAAAATAATCACTGGCGTGATTATATGTATTTTTCCGGTCTCTTTATTATATTGTATCGATTTGATTCATTATAAAAATAAGTTTTATCGCTGACTTTTCATTTTTAAGACCCAAATTAAAGAAGAATTGCTATATTATCAGTGTTGCAAAATTCGCGGTCCAGATTTAAATTTAACTAATAATTAAATATTTACTCTGTATTGCCAGAACAACACTATACAAAACATTTTTAGAAATAATTTTTGGAAATTATTTCTGATTATAATTATAACTATAATTTTTTTCAATGAATTTTTGTTTTTTTAAGCCAAACGAGTCGTCCTGTGATCTTTAAATCCCAACATATAGCTTTTAGGTCACATTTCGTCTTTTTGTTCAACTTTTTTTACCTTGCAAAATTCGTCGTATTCATTGAAACAACTAAAATATTTAAGCTTCATATAAAAAAAAAATAATAACAAAATATGAGAATATATTTGCCATTTTATATGTGATAAGTAGAAAAAACAAAAACAATTGAATAATAATATAATTTATAGAAAATTTGATGAGATTAATTTATTTGTTTGTATATTTATTTATCGAACATTTAAAATTTATTTTCACAGTTATAACATGGATATTTTTTAATATTAAAGTTATTCATATATATGAAAATGAATATCAGAGAAGAATTTAAACCAATTATTGGCCCTTTATTTACTTTTTTTATTTAAATACGTTATATATAACAGGCAAAAAGAAAGAAAATCATCATTATTATATTGAAATTTAGTTTTTGAAATTATTGAAAACTTTCAAAATGTATTATTATTTTTCCTCAAGAAAAAATTATGTATCTGCAAGTTCGTTCATATATTGATAATAATCAGCTGAATAACCAGTCATACCCATAAATCCACCAGTTTCATAATTTGCTGAACGATGATGTAAACCTATTCCACTCATTGCTGCAGGAGTGTTTGCTCCAATGTCGAAAACCTCAATTAATGGTAAAGTTGTTTGTCCTGCATCACTTTTGACATTACTGATATAAAACTGATAATAATTATTAGTTTCTGAGTCAACTACTGTCTTTTTATTTGTCATTAATGGATTTGATAGTCCATGAGAGCCTCGGTTTCTATTAAAAATTTTAAACAAAAAATTACAAAAATATACAATAAAATTTATTTAATTTCTTGAAAATATTTATTTAAATCAACATACGGATGTTCGCCATCTGGATAATGCCATTTACCAGTGTCTTCGGCCAATTTGCCACTTTTCCAGTTGTATTCTGTCGTATGTACTTGAAGTTGTATTCTCTCGTGAGGTTTTATTCTCTCATTTTTTATTCCAAATTTCAAACCTATGATTAATTTTATAAAACAGATAATTTATAATAACAATTATTATTTTATTTAAACTTATTTGATTGCAAATTTAAGAAATTAAAAAAAAAAAAAAATAAACTCTACCTGTTATAACACGTCCATACTTGATAAGCATTTCATCCATATTAAATGCGTTTCTTGTCTCGTTATATATAATATAATGAGTATCCTGTATTAATTTTTTTTTTTGTATATCATCTTTCATGTCAGGTAATTTAACCCAATCATTCGATTTGCTTTCAACAAGATAATTTGTTCCAATTATTGCATCTGTTATTTGAATATGGAGAATGTTATCTTTGACAATCATTCTGGCACCAGTGACAACCCTAAATTAAATTTTTATAATACCAACTGTTTTTTTGTTGCACAATATATATTAAAAAAATTAAATGTACAAATATGTAATACTTATTTTTCACAACAAGGCTCATAGATGGTAATAAACTTATTGTATTAACAGCAACTTTAGATGAATAAGATTTATCATCACAACGACACCAGCAAAATGGACATTTAGTCCAGCTTGGGTAACATATAAAAGTAATTTCATTATTATAATTTATATAAATATAATAATTTTCATTTACCCGTCTTTTTGATAATCTCTTTTGCCATACACTCCGTCACTACAACCAGTACTCATATCACCATACGTATTTTCAGCATCTGAATAATATGCATCTCTGATCCATTTATAACGTCTTGCATTATTTTTCTATAAATAAACAAATAAACAATCGAATCAAACGAAATGATAAAGTAATAAAAATAATATAATCATCGAAAAAAATTATATTACCAGCATACAATACTCTGCTGTCCATATAGTTTTACAGCCACCAATTCTTCCATCACAATTACGTGGTGTTGTACAAGAATAAAAATTTTCTGGTGCTCCATTTTTGTCCCATGGTGTTGATTCGGATAATTGAATATGACAGTGTTTGTTATTAGTACCGTTGTATATCACAACATCTTCACAAGAAACACATGATGTGTCAGATCCTAAGTAACGGGAAAACATTAATATATACTGATACAATCCAGTCATTTCTGTAAATGAAACACCTGTAATTCAAAACGAATATTAAATTATATAAATTGGAATTCATTAATGCGAGTTGAAACGTATTTATAATAAATTTACCTCGTTCGTGTTTTTGATTTCCATATGGATCACAGTTACGATAAGTTATAGGAGCTTGAGCCATAACCGATGCAAATTCGTTTGTATAATCAATTATTCTTTCTTTAGATTCATCAATTATCTTTTTCAATTTTTCTTTATTTTTACTATCTGTTGATATAAAATATTATGATAACAATAGTTTTTTTTTTTTTCGTTGGAATTTTAATTTTATTATAATACGTACTTGGCTTTATTAATTCTTGAAATCCATAACTATTTATCATTGATGTCATGGCTAATAATTCAATGGACAAACATGATAAATAGAGATTGTAAAATTTGTCTTGTGGTGAT
>JAPYYR010002563.1:0-18393 GCA_030523065.1 Aphidius colemani
AAAAAATTTAATAAATAAAAAAAAAAAAAAAAAAAAAAAAAACGAAAACCAGGCAATGTGTTTGAAAAAAAAAATAATAAACCAGCAAAAAAAAAAATAAAATTCTATAGAATTTAAAAATTTTTTTTTTATTTTCCATTTACAGTTGAAAAATAAAATTTCAATTGAAATTTTACGATGATTATCATTATATATTTTTTTTTATAAATTCAATTTGTGATAACTATTTGTGATTTTTGAGAGTGTAATAATCTGCGGGCGTAAAATAATCGATGAGTCACACAAAACGGAAATGGGATTTGAGTGTGCTTGACTTATTATATGATTTCATTCTGTTGAATTATTTTTCCCCTCAGTGAATTGATCCGATTTTCATGATTTAATTTAACTTTTTTATAGTGTTTCATATAAATTAAAATATTTTCCTTTTTTGTTACAGAATTTATTTCTACTGATCTCCAAAGTACAAGCTTCGCATGATAGCACCAAACAGCCGTTTTGTGAATTCGAAATTTCCCATAAATGGCTATTAAATTTTTGGTAAGTCTTAGAGGAAAATATACTGCATATGACTATTGAATATTTTAAAATTTCTATTTATAATTCTTTTCCTTTTTTATACGTATAACATATTGCCAAAAGTATAATTCAAGACTAACTGAACGTCAAATAATTGAAAAAGTTCAAAAAAAAAAATATATATATTACGGCTTTCACTAAACTAACTAACTTTTTTCTTTTTTTCTTTCTCTGAAAATCGTATTAAACTTCAGGGGAAGCCATTTAAATGTTATAGCAATTGAATACGGTCAATGTTCAATTGGCGTTCTATAAACGACCGAGTGTGTAAATCACATGTCTTTTCCAAAACTTTATAAATATATTTATATACCAAATTTTTTTCTATACCCCAGTTCGAACTTGACTATATTTTTTTCGTGCAAAATCGAAGAAAAAAGCATATTCATTCATCTTGATTATTTTTTTTTTTAAATAATACTCACAACTTCTATAATCCTTTCTCACAAAATACATCATCCAAGTAAGGATTTTCTCGGACGCCATCAGAACAGTGATTGCATTTTTTTTTTTTATTTTTTCCCTCAACCTCACAGAGAGTAATAATAAAAGCAGAAAAAAAAATTTAAAAAAACCAGAAATAAATAAATAAATAAATTGCCAAGGATTCCAGGGAAGATTGAATGTTCAAGATAAACACAAAAAGAACGTGATATATACAATAAAAAAAAATAAAGAAAATTCTAATCTCAAATTTAATAGGATGGTAATCAAGAGTGGGTTGAAAAAATAAGGAAAAAAAAAAAGAGAGAATATACAAAAAAGCTAGAGGCAACATCTTCGTTTCCATTGAAGTGGGGTCTAACCAATTTACTTGCTGCCACAGACAGAAATTTTCTCTCCTTTTTATTTTGATTTCTGTCCCTCACTTTTATTGAATAGAATGACCAGAATGCATTTAGAATATTCCATTATTTTGGGGTATAAGAAAGTCACCTAAATAATAATTTACCTTCTCGCAGCTGTATTTATCAGTTATTTCAAATCATTATATACATGAAATTATTATATTCAATACAACACATATAGCCAATATGAATATAAATATATTCATGTATACTGGAATGTACAGTCTCTCTTTACAAAATTAAGCAAACCAGTATTTCGTTTTCAACGTTTCACAGACATATTTAATGACATTTAATTTGGGGTATTTCAAATACAGAGAGTACACTTTACAGAGGCTCATAACTATCGGTGGTGGTATCCTCGGTGGGTTGTATATATCTGCATAATGCATAAAACGAGAGAGAGAAAACGAGCAAGATCAACGCTTAGAAACAAGAAGAAAAAAAAGGGTAAATTTTGTGTACAGCCTGTAGCACACATGCTGGCCAAGTACTAATGAAATTGTGCACAGCACCGTTGCTGGCTCCAGTGATAATAATGACACCCCTGGGCTAAAAGAGAACTCAAATGCTCTTGCAGCTTTCAATGTATAATAAAAGCTTTAAGATTATGCACATATATACCTAAATAGAGGAGAGAGATATGATAGCATGTGTCATTCGTCACTTGGAATATTCTTCTATCCATAATTAAGCCACACGTCAAAGTATTAATATAATGTTTCATTTATGATCTTCAAAATTCGCTTATTAAATTTATCATAAACGAAGCTGATGGATCTCTTCTTTGTTGTATTACAATTTCAGAATAGTTATCGCTATTTTACCCATTTTTTTAATGAATTCATTGCAACTCGTATTGATTATAATATTTCATTCAGATTTTTTCATTTGTCTTCTGCTATCATTATCAGATGCTATTCAATTTCTACAGTGTACAACTTGTAGAATATTTTTCTGTATAAACACAAACGTATTTCTTTGAATGCACAAATGATGTATGAGCAACGAAATTGAGAAGGAAAATTTACTGAAAAATTCTTTGTATTTTCATTGTTTTGCAGTGGTGTAAATTTTTTTTCAAGTTAGATAACGATGCCCTCAGGCATTGACAAGAACTGTTGATGTTGCTTTTGTCACCCATCTTTTATATTATTTTTTTATTTTTATTCACAGTGACGATTTGATGAACACAAATGTGCATTTTGCAGTTCGTGTTCAGGGTGATTTTGTATAACATAATGAAATTGCCAAAATCACTTTTTTGTCACGTAATTTATTACATGTGATTTATTTTATTATTCAAAATTTAAATATATTCATTTTTTTTTTCTGACTGCTGTTTATTGATTTGCTGGTTGTTCCTGAATTTCATGGATGAAATTTATGATTTAAATTTTAAATCACAGTTAGTCACTCAAGTTTATCAACTTTTATTAATTTAATTTTTCTCGTGTAATATGTTGGCTTTGTAATATTTCAATTCTTTTATTTCTAAACTATTTATTCAATATATTTTATATCAGTGAAGCTTTGTTGATAAATTGATGAGTTAACTTGGATAAAACTTGTATTTTTTTTTATTTGTAAACTTTGATTTGTGATTTTTCATCAATATTCTGGCACATGAATGCAGTACTTTGGTAAAGTTTTGTCTAAACTAGTCCAATTGAACTTTTGAAGAATATCTTGCTAGTTGAAAAAGTAAATGTACCAGGTGTCACCATGTGTTAGGTAGAATTATACCTTTAGAATTCAAGTCTCGGACAGTTTACGACTTTTGAAGAATGTCATGTTTTTTATTTTTTAATTTGTTACTGTTTCACAAGAGTTTTTATTGTTTGTGTTGGGTCCTTTGAACTTTAATACCATTTAATACATGATATATAAGAAAACGATGATGTAGTTTCTAATTAGACTCAATTCATCTGTAAATTTCTCTCAACATCCTCCTTTTTTTCTATATGAAATTCAATTAATTTCATCAATATTATATCCCAGCTCTCAAGAATTTTTCAATGATATTTTTAAATGAATAAAATTTATGTTGAGAAAATTCTGTATAACGTAAAGTTATTTTACAAAAGTTTTTTAATCCACCGAGTTATAAAAATTGAAAATAAGAAAGCTTAAAGTATAAAAAAAATGTGACAATGAATTAAAGTATTCCCACTGGTATTACTGTATATATATATATATGTATTAAAATAATAAAATTGAAATAATTGAATTCCCAAGAGTGCCAGTTGCAAGTATATCAAAATACTTTGGTTAATAAAAGTTGAAAGTGTTTAAGTGTTGTGGTTAAAGTTTGCTTGTTATATGAGTGAAACAATTAATTGTTTTTGTTTGTTGAATTGGATATTGATATTGAGGGTCACGTGTTGATAGTGATAATGCACAATGTCAATGATATTATTTGAGGAAAAAAATTATTTATTTTTATTGATATAAAGCCAGTTGAATAAATGTAACTCGTAAATGTAAGTCTATCGTTCGGCCTCGTGCCAAAGAAACACAAAGAACCGATGAATCAGACGACCCATATGTTACATTACTGGGTGTTCATACCCGACGCTTTTTTTATTTCTAGACATTTTTTTTTTTTTTTTTAAAGAAATGCCATTTGCAATCGTCTGCCATGAGCGAAAAAATTTTCTCATCAATGAGTGCTTGTCTCGACTTGCTTATCCACCAACATGAACACATAGAGAGATATCTGATACCAGTCAAACAACTCAGTGGTCTCATTACCAAGAAATTATTTTGCTAAAAAATATAAATTATCATTTTTTAAAACGAATTTTTTATTGTTTCCTTTAGAGACATTTTACAAATACTTTTTATCATTTTTTTTTCATTTTTTTACATTCAGGAGTTTGTAGTTGTTTC
Source organism: Aphidius colemani (assembly GCA_030523065.1). Classification (NCBI taxonomy): domain Eukaryota; kingdom Metazoa; phylum Arthropoda; class Insecta; order Hymenoptera; family Braconidae; genus Aphidius; species Aphidius colemani. The sequence goes on from JAPYYR010002563.1 coordinate 4,320, forward strand.
GATGAATTAAAGATGCGTGTTGTTGATGAACTTTATTGTTAAATAGATTATTGTATATCGTGCATGCATGCATCTAGTTTCGATTGCTCAATGCTCAGTAAATGTTTGTCAAAGTTTAATTTGTCTGCTTCGAAGACAAATTAATTATAAAATGAGTTTACCATAGTTTTCTCTCGACGTGTAAACTATATGTCGTTTTGATAATCCATGCATAAACTACACTTGAGGCCTTTTAAAAATATCTGCTGATGCGTTTTTAGAGAAAGAATTTTTTTTTTTCTTTTTTTTTTGCACCTAATTCCTGTCCGATTGATTGTGCTATGCGGGCTCTGCTAACTTAATGGACTCGAAACTTTTTAGTTGAATTAATTCATTTTAATTATTAATAATATGTTTAATTTAGAAAATAAAATATATCCAACTGACAATTGAGTGATATTTAAAATTAATGAAAGTATTTTTGAAAGAAAGAAAGAAAAAATAATATATCTGTCATCGCAAGAAAAATTATATTCAACTTTACTTCGTTATTTTAGTTAATTAAGACGTCTAATTCATTTTATCCTTCAAATTATACTAATTGGAAGATTTCATTGAAAAACCAAGTATATTTTTATAAAGAAAAAAAAATTATTATCTAGCAACTAACTTGAAATAAATCCTAAGCTCATTATAATATATTTCAAATTAAAATTTTTTATTTTTAATTAAAAATTGACCTTTAATAATTTTTACTATCAAAAACAATTGATAAAAGTTGCAATAAATCTTTTTTTTTTATAAATAAGAAAACTTCTGTATTACAAAATACATAAATAACAAAATTGCTTTGAATTGAATACAATTTTATTGAAAAATTCAGTGAAAACTTTCAAGTAAATTATAGCTGTTTGTGTTGCTGTAATTTTAACACTATTCACACCCACACACATCTACATCTTGAATTAACAAAATAAAAGAATAAAAAAAAACTAGGAAAATGTAAATTCGTTAACGAGCTCAATTTATATGGGAAAACTCATGTATATATGTATTAACTTTTAACACGACTTGGTTACTCGAGTCTTTCCCAACTTGATTCCAATTTTATGTCACTACCATCTAATTTTCTTCATTCTTTTTATTATTATTTTAATTTTTTTTAACTCGTGGTCTTTTCGTTATCGTCCCAATTAGCATATACATGTACACAGAGTCTCCAAAAAAAAAAAAAATAATCTATATTTATATAATATTTATTTAGAGTCAAGAGGGTGTGCAACATGTCAATTTCCGGTATCCAATTATATTCAAAAGTGATATTAAAAATATTGTTAAAATAAAAATTAATTTTTTCCATTAATATTCGCTCATTTTTGCTTCCTCTTTTTGTTGTTTCAATTACAATTATAATTTTTTGATTGAGCATGATGGACAGATGGACTTAATGCGAGAAGGGCATTACATTTATGTACATGTTGGATCGTATTTATCGGTTGTCGAGTGACCAACAAGAATGAATCGAATTATACGTATATACATTGATACATATCAAAATGAACGTGTGTATTGGTTGGCTGGTTGGTTGGTTTGGTGATGGGAATCGTAGTTGACGTGAGTAGAATCAATTACATTCAATTTGTCAATGGGCTATTTGAGGAAAAAGAGTTAATTTCAATTTTGTCCATGTTGTCTGATAAATTTCAATGATTCTTTCGTTTTTTTTTTTGTCTCTTATCTATTCAATTTTCATTTTATTATTATTATTGTCATTTCATTTGCTTGAAAATGGTTGTGTCTGTTTTGCAGTTTGATACAATGGTATATAAACTGGCCTCTGTGAAACTCAATATACACAGAGGTTTTTGTCCTTGTTAGTCGAGTCTCATCTTGGTTTGTGTTATATCGTTCGCGGCAAACTCCACAGAGATATTCATAGAAGAGTTTGTTTCACAGAAGTCACTGGCTATATTCGTGGTTTCACCATAAATGTGGCCAAGATGAAAATATACTGTACCGTTGCAAAATACACTGCGACAGTTGTACAACTGAGTGGATATTTTATATATGAGTTTTACTTGCGTATATACCGCTGATGATGACAAGTATATTTGTGTGTGTGTGTACATATGCAGAGGAAGCATCATTTTATTTTTAACTTTGTCGGCTTATAATAAAAATAATAAATAAAATAAATACAAGAAAAAAAACAAATATTATATCTATTTAAAGAGGAAATTTCTTAAATCCTTAAGATTTACAATTTCTTTTTTTATATTTTTTTTCAAATTATTTTATAATTATTTTTTTTTATTAAATTAAATTTCAATTTTACTTTTATGTAATAATAATAATTTGATCAAGTCCATATCTTTTGTATTTCTTATCTTGACAGGTTTTTACACCAACTTGTATTTCATATTATACTTATTTTTATTTAATCTCTTGTTCTATGTGACCTATTTTGTTTTGTGCTGTCAACGAAACAAACTGATATAAAACTAAATATAAAACTTGTCAATAAATGCTTCACTTGGGTAGAAAATTCAGACAAAAACTCACTAAACTTTTAATATTACATTGTTGTAATTTACAAAAGAAAAAAATGTATAAAATAATTTTCTTACAATTTTTGAAAATATATTTAATTAATTAATCAAATTTATTGGGTGCAGCAGTAGTAGGCGTTGCCCAATTGTCAAAGACTTTTTCTAGTTATAAATTTGTTTTTTTTTTTATTACTATTGTTTTTGTGTTGCTTGGTGCATTCAAAAGGTTGTTTTGTTTGTTCTTTTATGATTTTTTTACGCCACACCCGGGTTCACGGTTTAATAGAAAAATAAAAAAATACTACAAAGGTATAATTGATGAGACGTGTATGTAAGTACAGTGTCATCTTTGAAAATTTATCACCCAACAAATATAAAATATAAATTACAAAAATTAGAAAGCTTAAAGAAGAGAGTAAATTTTCAAACCAATTTCCGGTATAACTCCATTAACAATTCGGTCTATATATTCATAAAAGTGTACAATATGAATTTGTACAACTAAAACTTTGGCTCTTTTTTCTTTTTGAATTTATTTCTACGACAATTCAACTTGTCGCCCATCCAACTTTTATGCTGCTTCTTTTTTCAAATACCTATTATGAGATGAGTTTCATTTTCGTTTTTATATTTTAATTTTATCCCTTTCTGTAAAAAGTTTAGTGTAATATATATCTGGTCAGTGAATTTATCATTCACTGAAAAACAATATATTTTGAGAGATAAAAGTTGCGTGAAACTTGTTGCAAAGCCAGACTCATAATTGTATTTATTGAATAGAAATGATTTGTTTCTGTAATATTAACAAAAGCAGTGCGGATGTGTGCATTGCACATGAATTAATTAAATTTCATTGATACACTGTGTGTTTATTTGCTGTTCGATCATTGCAGGTGTTGAAAGTTTCATCAGCTTTCGTATGTAGTTTATGTCGATAATTTTCCCTATACTGCAGTGTAGATTTTGAAATACTCTGATTATATAGGTAGTCCTCGTAATTGGTGAATCGAAAGGAAATATTAGTTTTTCATTCGTGTCAGTTTTATTTGGAAAAAAAAATATGATTATCAAATAAATTAAACTTAGAACAAAATTATTCATCAATTATCTGGATATTCAATTGAAAATTAAACACAAAGTTCGTCTAAATCCAATTATTAAAATTTATATCTCGCAATATGTGTAATATATATTTTCATTTGAGTTTTTAATTTACTTTAAAACGGAATACACTGATTGCTTTGATTACAAAAAAAAAAAAAAAAGTAAAAAATAAAAAATAAAATTGCTTACATTTTTTTTATTGGATAGCTCGTGCATTTACTAGTTTGATCGCCAAATATTGACTTTCTGAAACGTCAAAATTTTGTCAATCAAGATTGAAAATTTTCGTATATATATTTGTAAGCCATCGTCGACTTTTCCGATAAAATATTTTTCTTGCTTCAATACCTGTCAACATATGTACATTATATAAATCCAAAATCCATACTGTATTACGAAAACTTTATTGAATCTCATTACTCGCATGATAAATTTGATCCTCAAATTCGACTAAGAGTATTAAATTTTCCGGAAAAAGTCTATCCTTCAAAACACTAAAAATATATTCTCTGAAAAAAAAAAAAAAAAAAAAAAAAAAAAAAAAAAAAAAAAACCAAAGCATAATATATAAATATGAGAAAATTTATTATAAAGTTAATTTGCGATAAAAGCAAAAAATCAGTTGAAGATAAAAATTGTTGAAGCAGAAAATACATTCAAATAACAAACAAATTGCTGCAATTACAGTGATCATCGCGTGACAATAATCATAATGCTAAATAATCAAGGCAATTGCATGTCACAATGTGCGTTAACGTAGCAGCAGCAGCAGCAGGGTGGAGTCCCTGGCGCATACCGGAATGCAATTGTTGTGTATATCGGTATACAAAAGCAACGATTGAGTCACGGAAACTAAAATGCCTTTATGACCCGTTTCAAACTTTGTATGAAATTGTGGTAAATTACTACACCCCCTGACGTCATTCACAAATCTCAAGTAAAATCGATATTTTGTCAAGTGCGTCATTTCTCTCTCTTTTTTTTTTTTTTTTTTTTTTTTTTTTTTTTTTTTTTTTTTTTTTAATTTTTTGTGTTTTTTTTTTTTTTTTTTTTTTTTGTTTTTTCTGAAAAATATCTTATTTATACTTGATTAATTTTTTTAAAGTTAAATGAACAAAGTATTATATTTATCTTGGCGTTAATATATTTTTTTTCGATTTTCTTTTTGCTATATTCTACAATTAATTTAGATGCTATAATAATTATCAGCTTTAATGTAAGTACATAATTTTTAACATCTTATTTTTCCAGAGAATTGGTTGGAGAGTAATAAAAAAAAAAAAAAAACCAAGTAAAATGCAGCTTGAACGGTTAAAGAAGAAGAAGAAGAGGATGAAGAAAAAGAAAAAATAAATAAAAAACAAGAAGAAAAGTCCACTTTTACCAAGAGATGTATCGAGACAGAGAGGTCAGTGCAAAGTTCAGGGATTCTGGAAGCTCTTTTGGCAATAGTCCAACGCTACTCTTGGGCAATCGAGTTTCACGATAGTGCAGAAGAAAGTAGCATAGGGGCTTAAGCAACCTATACTACTAGAATTCTTGAAAAAGATTATCTGATGGTCTACTGAATTTTATGATGTTTGGATATATCAAGTTTCTGCTGATACGAATTTCTTTTTAGTTTTCAAATTGTGATAATCCAAGTGGAATAATGCTGATATAAACAATACCAAAAAAATAATAATATTTATAACATTATTTGTTATGAAATCAATGATGATAGCTATGGTTCGCTGCACTGACCCACCAACAAATGTCTCACCATATACCTTGTGTTCATGAATGTCAGAGCTTTTGGCTAAAATCAAGTACAGAACAATTGTTAACATGTCAAAACCACATTGCCTGCAGTCTACCTGATTGTGCAACTAAACGCTAATCAATTCTCAATCTCAGTCTCATGTTATCGTTGTATATGTGCATATTACATTTCCGAGTTTCCAAGTGTATACATATTGGATGAAGATGACATCAGGACATTCAGATTACAAATGTTCAACTGATGATGTATTTACATATTCACACAAGTCACATTCAAAATTGGTAAGTTAAAATCAAAACTTTCTTCTTTGATCTATCCTACATGTCATGTTTCAATTTAGAAATTTACAAATTTTATCCCGGGATGTTGTATAACACTGAAAGGCTTTGCAGAATATAATAATGAAAAGTATTAGCTGAGCTAGAGTTTATTGAAATTTTGATTAGACAATGTGTACATATAGAACATTGCTTTCATCAATAAATTAGATGATTAATGATTAATTTCGATTGGTTCATTCTACTCGTGGGAATATTGGATAAATTTGATGATCTATGGGTTGATAGTTTGCGTTGTTATGGCGTCTAGTCTACTTTAGTATAGAATAGATACATTCTGAACATAGTTTTGCTTGATTAGGATGAGAGTTATGAAATTCTTGATGTTATGTTGATGATAAAGACGGGGAGAATACAGCTAGTAGATTATTGTAACAACGAATTTTCAATTTGGTTCAATGTGTCTATACACACTTTGACCTTTCGATTATAATATTATGTTGGTTTGTATTTTGTAACGGGTGCGAAAACCCGATTGTATCTTTAACACGAACTAGTTTTTGTCTTATCCGGTCTATTCAATAATTACAAAATAACATGCTATCCATGTTAACACAAACACATTAACTCTGAATTACCGAATGGGAATTTTAACAAATTAGATACTGATATTAATTACTGTTAGATTATTATTGCCACTCCCCTCAATTATTTAATCTGTTTTCCAAATTATCTAATATATTTATAAAAATACAACCAATCAAAATAATAAGATAATTTTTTTTTTTAATTAATGGAAATAACACGAAAACTGGTCTTTTTTTTTACTTGAAATTTGTCATATTATAAAAGCTCACCTGTTGGAATTTTTTTTTTTTTTTTTTTTTACTTTGATGATATTTTTTGAAGCTTTCACTTATCTCGATTCTAATCCCTTGATCACTTGTTATGCTGAAGCATCGATACACAATTTAAGAAAAAATTATAAATCACAAACATTTTCAATAAGTAAAAACACCATAAATGTAGATAAATTCAAACTGCGATTTTTTGTCATTAAATAATATTATTTTTCATTATTCACATTTAATACTCAATTATTTTTAATAACAAATATTTTTATTATCTCAGTTTGTTGTTTGAGATTCAACAAATGAATAATATCACTTTACTACTGCCAATTATTTTATGCAAAGTAGCTTTAATAAAGAAAAAAAAAAAAAAAAGTAAAAATATTTATAAATAATTAAAGTTTTGAAATGAAAAGCTGAGCTTTTTTTTTTTTTTTTCTCGAATTAAATATTTAAATTGTGTATATTATTTTTTTTTCTCTTTTATAATAACATTACAAAATTAAAATTTAAAAATAAACAAACTACATCCCTTGTTTGGGATAAATTTAAAAAGATGTTTATCCTACTTTGTCATCCACCCTCATCAGTGTATAATAAATGCTTCAAACTATCACAATTAGAGCCAACACAACAATATTTATTTATTATTATTTTTGATCAATATTATCAACATATGTAAGTGACAAACAGTTAAATTCAATTGATGTGGGTATATATAAAGCACGTACAAGTCGTATTTGTCAAAATGATGATATAGAGTGACATTTAAGTACGAGAGAACGACTAATGTTTTTATACGTCGTGTCTATTCGAGAGTCACCGGTAAACTGCGCGCTCTTGCCATTGGAGATATGTGCCAGACTACACCAGCACCTAGAAATATCATCATGTAAAAAGAGAAAGATTATAGTTTGGATCATGAGCAAGGGGAAATGCATATAAAACACCGAGGGTGGTGAGCAAAAGCGCACCCATTGCCCTTGCTTTTCATTTTATTTTTTTGGGACACTTGAATCATCCTACCCCCCTTTCTTTATGCATTGCATTATCTATCTGTCTCATGCGCATCATCATTTTTATGCATATATATTGTGAATGTATACATTTATGTATATACAGTTTTTTTTATTTTTATTTTCCTCAGCATCTTATGCTTTTTCTGGCTCTCGACAACTTTTAAAACTCTCCTAGATCCTTCAAAAACTCTCCCACTAGAGCTGCTCTCTTTGTTTCACTGATTATTCACAACATCTTACCTACTTTTTTCCTTTATTCTTTTTACCACTGACACTTCCAATTTCAAGTCAAATTCTATGTGCCAGATTGTCGCGTAAATTTGAACCCTGTAACCCCCTTCATACATATCTCATATTTTTTATAATTTTTGTAAATTATTTATAATGAAAAAATAGATTTATTTATTTGGTTTTTTAAAATATTTAAACAATTTTTTTTATTATTATTCAGTTAAATATTTGTTTTCTTTCAACTTCATCATCTGTTTTAAAGTATACTTGTAAGTTTAATCGATTTTTCAAACTAAAGAGAAGCATTTAATTGAATCGGTTTGTTTGTTTTATCTTGTTCTCATTTTCTAATTTTCAAGAAGCTTCACTAAATTTATAGAGGAAATCTCAACTATATAATAATGCTATATAACAAATATATATATTTTTTTTCAATACAAATATATCTGACAAAAATAGAATAGAGTACACAATATGTCCAGTGCATATGGAGATTGCATTCTGTTGTGACTTTGTTTGCATGAAATATGAATAATAATGAATATTTTTTAAAAAAAAAAAAAAACCACGTATATATATTTCGTAAATAATAGAGACTTTGTTTTATATCGTTGGATTTTTTTTTCATATGTGTGAATGTGTGTGACATTGTATTTGACATTCAGGTTTTTAGAGATCGAAAAACTGGCTTGAGAGGTGTGCAAATGAAATACTATCAAGGTGCATGTTGAAGTGTGTGAATGTGTCTATGTACTTCAAATGTGATCGCTTTGGTAATATCACGCTTAAAGGAAAAAACATTCTTTTGCCAAACACTCAACAACTTTTTATTTTCTATTTTTGAACCTAATATTTTCTTCAGCACTTATGTAGAATTTGTAGATTTTTTTCTTTCTGGGAAATTCAAAAGCTATTTGCATGTGCTCCTTCTTTATGTCGAATTTTCATTTGTCATTTCATTGAAGAGTTTGCACAAAATATTACATGAAATTTTTTCAAATTACAAGCGTATTTTTTTGATAATTGAAATTTCAAGTTACTTGATATTTAAAGTACTATTTTTTTTATTATTTATCTTTTATGTAGCTTCAAATGGTCAAGTTAATTTTTTATATTTTATTTGACATCATAATTTGTCGACATATGACACGAGCATAAGGCATAAATTATATAAATTAAAATACAGATGAAAATAAATAATTTTATTGCATTAACGATGTCCAATTTTAGTATATATAATTTTGATAAAGAACACATTTTTTTTTCTTCTTTTTTTTTGGATAAACTCATTGCTGTATATTTCTGGTTAAATTGTCATGGTCACCAGCCGATATTTTAGTGTTTAAATAGTACTGCCATGATAATGGCCATTGTGAGACCATGATAAATGATCCTTTATATGCAATTATTCTTTTTTTACTTTATTTTTTTCTTTTTTTTCATTTTATTTACCTTTGTTTTGATATTTTATCAGAACCACAATTGAATGAATATATTATTGACTATTTATTTTTACAACTATATGTATATATTGAGTTTCATCAACATCAAATGCTATTTTATTATTTGTAATTAAAATAATAATTGAATTGTCATTACGAGAATATAATTTAAATTTTATTGATACACAGAAAATATTCAAAGATTTTTAAATTAACGAGATCAATAAATTGGGTTTTAGTCTGGACAAACGTACGCTTTGTAAATATAGAATTAACAGCAATGAAAATGGTCTCTTTGGCTATTTCCAAACAAGATACACAAGACAAGTCCTCTATGTGCTCATTTATACATACACTTTGATCATTCAGTCCGAGTAAAATTATTAATATTTGTTTACGAAATATATTTCCATAAATTTAAATACATATTATTAATTAAACAAAAAATACCAAACTAGACAATTTATTAATAATACATAATGAAAATGAAAATTAAATTGAATATTAACTTTTGATTTTTGTATAAATATATAAACAAAGTATTTTAAAATCATCAATTTACAAAATACTTTGGTTATTTATTTAACCAAACAATCTATGTAAATGTCAAGGGTTTACTTTGTTCAATGCAAACTGTAACATTTGTGAATCTGAACACATTGATCTCAGTACACAAATATGTGTTTGTAAAGTTTCAACAATAAAAGTTGTCATTTATTCTGTTTAAATCAATAGTCAGGATTTACGCATCGTTATTTTTCATACAAAAATAAAATAAAGTAAAATAAAACATGTAGATATAAGCAAAATAATAAAAAAAAAAAAAATTGAGGATGTAAATTCTGAAAAAGTTTTGTTTCACAATACACATGTTGATGAATCAATCTTAAAATTGTATTCAACTGGGAAAAGTGTATGTTGACTCGTTCAAAATATGCATATTATTTTAGTAGATGAATATATGTAACAGTATACTCAGCAAAAGTTGATAATAACTCATCCGGTAGTTGCGATTAGTGGCTAACCACAATGATCATTGTCTTTATATTCATACAAAAGGTGTTTTATACACCAAAAATTTTATACACATACATAGCGAAGAAGGTCAATTCCCTTGAATTTATGTTCTACATCATTAAGCTTTGAGTCAATTAAATTTAACATGAAAGTGCATGAAACATTATTAAAATAAGAAAGAAATAATATACTTTTAAATCTTGGCCGAGTCTCATTTTTAAATATCATCAAATTGAAGCTTTGTTTTCACCACGAGTAATATAAAAACAAAAAAATACTTTTACATTTTTACAATGTCGGTTCTAATTGAAAGCCAACCAAGCATTTTATTTCATGTTTTTAAAATTTTTATTTTTATATTTACAAGAGCTCTTTATATTCATTTTATATCCAAAAAGATTATTTTTCATAGGAAAAAAAATGTTAAAAAATTTCACTTACATTTTTAACTATAAAATAATGAGAAAAGAGGTAAAAACGTTGTACTAATGAAATCTTAGTTGAGTATTTATTTTCTTAACAATGAATTTTATTCATTTTTTTTTTTTTTCTGTTTTAACCCGACAAAGTTTGAGTTAATAAATACTTTTTTTTTTTTTTTTTTCTTTAATTTATTAGAATACATAATTATTCGACAAATTTTGTTTTTATAATTCATAAAATTTTAACGCTTTATTGCTGTGCTTTTATTAAGACTTATTCACAGCTTAACAAGCTATTTTACGTAAATAAATTATTTTCATTTAATAATCTATCATTTTACGTCATTTAAATTTCGTCTTAACTTTTTGTTTTTTATTATCATTTTATGACTGTATTAATTTTTTTTTCTCCATTAATCTTTTCAAGTTTTGTTTATGAGCCATAAATACATGTGAATAAAAATGTTTTTTTGTTTTTTATATTTTCTGTAACCTACATTTGTGGTCTAAACTATAATATTACAACTGGCAACTCCCTTTAGAGTTTAGCTCTCCCTTTTCTCACTCAAATCACCAACAACAATAGTTGAAAACTTGAGGGTGTTAGTTTTCATCTTTGTGATGTAGTTTGAAAATATTTCTCTTCAACAAAGAAACACACAAGAAAAATACAAAAATAATATATACAAAAAAAAAAGGAAATATATTATTTTTTACTGAGAACTCTACGACAAGTTGCCTATGAAAAATTGCACACTTTTTCGTTGGTCGAAAAATGACTGCAATATTTTTTTCTTTATTTATATTATCGCAAGTTCTGAGGTTAACAGTATAAAATCGATCCATCGTGTGTTTGCCCTCATGTGTACATAGGAAAATTTTAAAAAGATGTAACTTGATAGAAAATTGATAAATAAATAAATAAAATTCGAAAAGAAAATACAATAATCAGAAATAAAAATAATAAAAAAAATAAAAATCGAATATTGAATGGTAAAAAGGATGTTTTTTTGCTTAGAGTTTTTTAGTTTTCATTACGAATTGACATTCTCAACCGCAAATTTCTTTGAGTGCCACCCTTTTTTACTATTCAATTGGGTTTTGGTTTAGCAGTACCTTTGGTTAACCTCAAATAGATTCTTCGAATCCTTTCTAATCCTCATTCAACATGTTATTTTATTTATTTTTTTTCATTATCTGTTATTTTAAATTTATTTGTTTTACTGTTAAAACTTTGTTGAGTATTTTCAATCCGAAATTGACGAGAACAATGTGATTGCTGTAAATTAAAGCAAAAACAAACACATAAACTTTTTCGTGTCTATTGTGAATTTACAAATTGAGTAATCGAATATTCTCATCAAAATTTCATAACTATGTATTTAATTCTGTACACCTATTTTATCAATCGTTAATTAAAAAGAGCTTATTTTATACTCTCATAATTAACAACTGTTATTCAACTCACTTTTTTTCAATAATGAATATTTTATTATTTTCATTCAATCGATTTGAGCCGAATCAAAATAAAAATACTCAACGGAAATAAAATTGTAATATTATACAACTTTAAATCATTACAGCGTTGGATCAAGCTTTTAGTTGATATTAAAATTTCTTCTCTCAGTTTTTTTTTTTAACGAACTGAAAAATGTAGCCATTAGTATTATTTTCAATATCTTGGCTTTTATTATTTCAAATTTCTATTATCATTGTCGTTATAATTACCATAATTATTTTTATTTCTTCAAGCTGAATTATAGTCCAGTTGACAAAGTAAAATATATCATTGTATTTATTTTTCCAAATTTATAATTTTATTATTATTTTTATTATTTGGGAATATAGAAAAGGGAAAAAAAGCTAGAAGAATAAACTCAATGCTTTTCATTTGTCCATGTCTTATGTGACACACCACCATCTGGATAAATTCATTCTCCCTTAATCCTGAAATATTTTTGAACAATTTTTTAGTTATTTTTCTTTCCAGTCTTTTATTCAACATTTAATCATTTATATTCATCCGTGACATTAAATAAAAAATAATAAAACATTATTTTCTTTCCACTTTAATAAATCACTTTGCAAAGATTTCTCAAAAAAAACTCGGGCTATTTATTTATGTAAATTATTTTATTTTAATTAATTGGTTTGATAAATAATATAATTAAGTTACCATCTGTTTGATAATAGGGCGTTGGGCTACCAGTTAAAATAAAACGTAATAAGCAAATAGTTGCATAAGACATACAAGGGATGTTACATATTCATTCAGGGTTAAAACACACATTGTATAATTTTTTTTGTAAAACATAAGGCACTTAATTTTTACCACTGTTGATGACTCAGTGTTCCCTTCAAAATCCATTATTATATCAATTATTTATTAACACCGAAAAATTGAAAAAATGCTATGATTCAAATTTTAGTTATTAATTTTTTTTTATAAAAAGTTTTTTGGGTAAGAAGCCAAATTTTTATGAAAAAAATTGTTAAAAATAAAATATAAAAACAAGTTTGAAAGCTTTATGTAGTGAATTTTCACGTATATATTTTTAAGAACTCTTCGCCAAAGGGCAAAATTTATTCTGCACAAACTCATATATATATTTTGCGACGTTACTTTCGGCCGCAACTCTAATAAACGACGTGTTCTTTAACTTTATTTCACTTTTTCTTTCTCTATTATTATTATTTTTTTTTCTTTTTATTTGTTCTAACTCTGGCTGACTTTATTAGTGTAAAAAAAAAAAAACTATTTACCGTGCTATAGCTTAATTTAATAATTATAAAGAACATCTGCTAAATTAAAAAAAATATATACATTCGACAAGTTAGTTTAATTTTCTATTCATGAAAAATTTATTCTATGCATATGTATATTATTACCGAGAGATAGAAAAAAAAAAAAAATGAACAAGTTTTCAATTACAGTCTAAATACTTTTAAATATATTAACTATTTTTAGCTCATTTTTTTAGCCTTAATTTTTTTTTTTTTTTGTTATATTTTAATTTCTCATCATCCAAATTCATTCAACTAAAATATTTTTTATACAGAATAGTTATTGTTATTATATGCTCTATTTATTTTCTATAAACATACGAAAACACACTACATCTCCCTCATTTTATCCAGACAGCTGTTTGGAAAGAATGAGTCATTTGGTGGTCACAGCCACCATATCATATTGTGTTTTATACACCGTATGCATAATAGCAGTCCTGTCTGTTGTTGAATAAATCCGATGCATCGATTTTCTATATTTTTTTTAATTTCCAAATTCTGTGTTTTTTCAATAACGACTGTTCATTAAATACAAAAAAGAAAATGATCATTATACTTTGAAAGGTATTATGTTTCATACCGATGAATGAAGTTTTTGCCCCGATGTAAATTCATGCTTCACTTATTTCTAAC
>JAPYYR010002565.1:0-17545 GCA_030523065.1 Aphidius colemani
ATCGATTAATAATAAATAACAAATAATTTATCTGTCAAATTTATTTTTTATCTGGTTATTTTTTTTTTTTTTTTACTTTTATATTTTGACACAACTTTTTCTTTTTTTTGCCAGAAATTAATAAAATGTCAATTTTACAAAAAAAAAAAAAAAAAAAAATTAAATTGTTTATTTATATTTCAACTCCGACATTTGTTAAAAACCACGTGATATACCATCTATGGTTAATAACATAAAAAATTTAGTGCGCACGTTACGAGCGCTCCCCGCCAACTGAACGCGCATTGAGTATCGTAACTTGACCTACGTGCAAGAGCAGTGCCTCCGCGTGTTTGTGCACCCAATTTACTCCCACCATTATTAAACAACGCCAGTTTAAAGTAGTTCCACATAATCATATCACAATAATTATATTATTTATTGATATAATTTTTTTTTAATTAATAAATTCATTATTATATGATTATTAATAATGTTTAATAAAATTTTTATGTTTAATTGTTATTTATATTGTATAATGGGATTTTTTAAAGGTGGCGGAGGATTACAGTGACAATCAAGAGGGCGTCCCCGGCTGCCATATTTAGAAGTAGACGTTACCATATTAGGAAAAGTTTGCCAAATATGGTTAACAGAGGTGGTCCTTCCTTTTCGAATCGTTGAACGGCGCGCGGCGGTAAAACACCAATCCAACTGTCAGTAGCCAATGTTTTCTGTACACTTTACCCCTCTCGTCATGTACTCGCCATGGTTTTATGCCTCTTTCAGTTTTAAATTTTTTATTTATATAAATATTCTACAATTTTATGCTGCACTTGAACTTTTTATTTAAATAATTATTTATAATTTTGAAACATTATTTTTTACATCTATGAATTGATGAAATTTCGATTTTTTCCAATAGTCCATAGTCAAATTTAAATTATGAATATTAATTTTTATTTGGTTTTATGAAAATTTTTAAATGTGGATTAGTTTCATTCGAGTCATTGCAAAAATAGATGGTTTCTTTTATATACTGATTAAAAATAGCGCTATTTCTTTGAGGAGTTTTTAGAGAAAATCTCATTTTATTATAAACTGAAGAAGTTTAAATTTTTCACTCGACACACGTTAAACATCTAACAGCTGATATTAATAATAGAACATTTAATATGCCGTTCTGTTAAACTATATATATATATTTTAACTAAAAACACAAAATTTAAAATAAAAAAACGAAAATTCCTAATCACTTAATGATAAAAATATAAAAATAAAAATAAAAACCCAAAAATTAATTTCCAAAAAAATATTTAAACTATTATTATCTTAAATAATTATTTGTTATCAATTTATTTTTATTTTATTTTATTTTTTAAAAAAATTATTAAATTTTATAGATTTTTATTATGATATAAATTTTATTTCTCTAATTCAATACATTTTTTTGCTTTTTTAATACATGACGCATACCTAATAATATTTATTTTTTTTTTCTCATCATCATCATCGGGGAAGAACACTGTCTGAATGCCTGAAACGCGTTCATGTAATTTTTTTTTTTTCTTATTTTTATTTATAGGCATACAAGCATCTTATATATTTTAAAAAATATTATTTAATTAAATTTGTGTTTGCTGTTTACATTTATTATTAATTAGCATAATTTTACTGTTTACACAGTTTAGGTGGTGACAAGGATCGTTAACTCAGTTACCACCCATCTTGATTATTTCAGGGGTGCCACTGGTTACCAGTTGAACATTGATAAACATCTTTATATCACCACAAATGGAGCTATTTAGTTATACCAAGTGAACGATTAAAATATGATAACGTCTACTCACATACTTAGCAAGTGAAAAATTACATATTTTCAATTTTTTTTATCATGAAAATAATAAATCATTCAATAGAAAAAAAAATCATTAAATATTAATATTCTTTTTTCATTTGTTTGTTGTTTATTTTTAATTTATAAATAATATTATCATAAATTAAATTTTTCTATCAACAAAAAACACCTGTTTTTTTTTTTCTTCTTATAATAATATAATTTTTTAACTTCAAATAATAATTTATAAACTATTTTTACAATGGTTATTTGCATCCGTTTTTTTTTTAAATTTTTAGCTTTTCATTTGCAGGGAACATTTATAAATAAATTTTTAATATTAAAATAAAGTTATAGTTTTATGTGATGTTACTTTGATTGAACTATAAATTAATGAATCCCTACAAAAAAAAAAAAAAAAAAAGTTTTCACGAATTTTAAAATTATTTGGATCGCAATAACCACTTTCTTGTTGTTTATTTTTAATTTATAAATAATATTATCATAATGTATTTCACGAACATAAGCAACTTGTGCTTTGGCAGTTAATAAAAATTGTGGATATGTTAATATTGGTCCTTCTTGACTTGGTATAATTTCAGTTCTTGTTGGAGCAACTTGAAGTGGTAAATAACGTACTGAACTACTGTGTTGTGATACACATTCAATTGATGTTTTTAAATGTAATTCAATTTGATCACATATTGAATAAAACTCTTCAGTATGTTTATTAAATTTATAATCTGGTGGATCAAGTCCTTTCAATGAGCCAACATCAATCATACTATTTTGATTTAATGTTTGTGCTGCTGTTTTAACAACAACAGCAAGTGAATCTTTAAGTGGTCCAATTAATGATTTTACTTTAGATATATTATCAAATTTTTCTTGAGCTTGTTGTTGTTGTTGCTGCTGCTGTTGTTGCTGTTGTTGTTGTTGCTGAACTTGTTGAGGATTTTGTGACATTTGGGAATTTTGTGCCTGGCCCATTTGACCCATTGGCATCACTCCCTGTTGCTGAATTGCCGGTATATTCATCATTTGTCTATTTAAAAAATTTATATATTTAATAATTTTTTCATAGATAACCTCAATGATAAATAACAACAATATTTTAAATTAAAAATATAAAGAACATGCATTATCAGTTTAATTACTTGTAGAATTAAAAATTAATAAACTTACTCGACTTTGTTTTTTATTTAAACTTTTATTTGAAAATATTATTTACTAATTGTCAAATGTCAACAACAATATGGTGTATTGCAAAATGAATTAACAACAATTAACAAAAAAAAAGTAAATAAATCATAACAATGTGCCATCTGTTGGTTAAAGATATATTTAAAAATTTTTGACAAATGGTAAAATAAAAAAATGAATAAAAAATCGCTTCATGAAAATAATAAGCGTCGCTTGTAAATTTGCCCAAACTTTACGGCGTCCAAAGACCGACGCCATCTAACGTCTTGGCATTCTTGTATGTGTATTTTTTTATATACTTATATATTTTTTACACACATATATCTCGTTTTTTTTTTTTCCATATATTGCTGATTATATTTCTCTTCTATTCACGACTGCACGGTAAAAGTCCACGGGTTCATAAATAATTTCGTTTGTGTGTGCTCCAAAATAATTTCAACAATAAAAAAAATTCTATTATTTGTTAGCTAAAAAAATTAATAATAATTTAATCAACAATAATGTTAATAATATATTTGAGTGTTAATAAATAATGTGAATACATGAAAAAATATTGTGAGCGGGAAAAAATGTCGTCATGGAAGATGAGTTAACCCGTCCGCGAGGTCGTCTATGTGTATAACAAAAAAAAAAAAAAAAAAAAAAAAAATACCAGAAGCCTGTAATTCGTACATCAACTGTACTATCAACACACAAGTGAGAGAGACGCGTTTTTATCGCATCGTTTGCATCGTGGTGAGTCACATTAACTTGATGATTTGGCATCAAAAAAAAAAACCTAAATATTCACTGTGTCCTGAGTAGAATGAAAAAGCAATAATTTTTTTTCCTTCATTTGATGAAAAAAAAATCAAAAAATTAAATTGTTAAAAAAAAGGATAAAAAAGTAAAGATAAAATAAGAAAAATAATGTTAATCTCAAGTCTATGTTTATGTTTACTCTGTGAAATTTTATAACCCCCTCTTATTTCCAGTTCCCCTTATCACTCTTCCCGCCGATCTGTCTGATATTATTTCATAACACACAGACAAGTTTATACTGTATTTATTTAACCAAACTATTACCAAGTATCCAATGACCTTACTCACTTGATTATCAAAATAATTGCGCAGTCTAATCATTAATCATATAAAAATAAATGTCATTATTTAACTGATATTTCATATTTTTAATTTTAATTTTATTGTTGTTATTATTATAGACAAATTGGAGTGCGGAGTTGAACAATTTTAATAAATATATATAGAAAAAAAACAGTGGATTGGTGTTTTAAATAGAAAATATATATTTAACAAAAATATAAAAAAACAATGAGTGCATCAGCATTAAAATCATCAATGCAAGGTGTTGGCTCATCACCAACAACACCGGGACATTCAATACTACCAATGAATGTTGTTGCTCAAAAAGTTGTACCTGGTACTGAGTCAAGTGCATCAATGAAACCTTTAACAAATAGTGGTATGAGTTATACAATGTTACAGCCACCAAATCAACAACAAGCACAACCACTGAGTCTTGTACAAGACCACAGATCTCAAGTCTATCAAAATCAATCATACGCTAATAATAATACAACAACAACCGGTCCAGCAGCAACAACAACAACATCAATTACATCAACAACAGCAACATCAACAACACAAGCTATTACAACAGCTGGTGTAACAACTACAGCAACAACAACAACAACAACATCAACAACAACAGTTATTGATAAAGATGCTGCAGGTAAAACAATGACAAATGGAGTTGATACAACAAGTGTTGTTAATAATAGTGATATTATTACTGGACAAACAAAACAAAATCAAGATACAAATAAAAATAATAATTCAAGTTTAGAAAATACGAGTGTTAATACAACACAACAACAAGGTTGTCAAAAACAAAATGATAATAGTTCAATTGTCAGTGAATCATCAGGTAAAATAAATTAATTTTTATATTAATAATGTTTTATAAATTTTCTTTTAACGTAATTTACATGTCAATTTATGATTATTTTACAGGTGCATTGCAAATAACAAAATTAGATGAATCAACGAAAGCACCTGTTAATAATGGATCGAAAGTACTTGAAGCATTACAATCAATTGTATTACCATCATCAACATCATTAACAATAACATCTGTTAATAAATTAAATGAACAAAATGATGATAAAAAAATAATTTCTGATAGTCCACAAAAATCATCAGCAACAACCTCACCAACAGCAACGACAACAACACAATTAGCTAAACAAGATAATGAAAATTTGCCAATAACAACAGTTAAAATTGAACAAAAAATAGCAACAACACCACGTGTTACACAAAAAAGAAAATCACGTGAAACAAAAGATTTAAAAACAAATAGTGATGGTGGTAAACCAAAAAGAACACGTGTACAAACACAACCATATCAAAGTCCATTACCAGAAATTGCATTAATTGTTAAAGAAACAATGAAAAAAACAACAAGTACTAAAAATCCAGATGATAAACTTATTGTTTTTTATAAAAATGAATTTTTAGCTGTACGTAATTCAGAGGGTAGTTTTTATGTTTGTCAAGCAATGCAAAATATTTATAAATCAAGTAGACGTATACGTATACGTTGGCTATCACAAGATAAAAATAATGGTGAAATTTATTCACCAGATTTTTATGATTTTACAGGTAAATTAATTTATAAATTGTTATATTTATATTTAAATTATTAATAAATTAATTTTTTTATTTTTTAGATTTTGATTGTATATTGACAAATTTAAATTTAAATAAAATTGATAAAAATAAATATCAATTAACGAAAATTGAACTTTTACGTACGGAAAATATATTAAAAAGAGCTATTGATGTTGAAGCTGGAGTATCAGAAAAACCAAGTGTAACAGAAGAACATCCTGATGGACGTGAGTGCATAATTTTAAAAATTAAATATTTAATTTGTTTATTAATTGTTTTTTTATTGTTTTTTTCAGTTGATTTGTCATTATATAAAGATGAATCCCAATTAAAAAGAAGAAAAAGAAGTAAAGGAAAAGAAAGTAATTCAAATAAATCACCAAAACGTCAACGTAAACGTTCAAGACAAGATGATTCATCAAGTTCGTCTGATGATGATGACGATGATGATGATAATGATGAAGACGATGATGAATCTTCATCAAGTGATGAAGATGAGAAAAAAACAAATCCAAAAGTAAATCGTGCTAAACGAACGACAAATAAAGAACTTGCATTAGCTAAATCATTGGTTAAAGTACCATCTCGTGCTAATCGTGCATTATTAAGAGGTGCAAGAACGAACACAGTTGTAGAAGATAATACGAATTCACCTAAAAAACAAGACACTAAAAAACAAACTATAACTAAAGCAACACCAAGTCCTACAACAAGTCCTTCAAAAAATCCAACAAGTCCAACAACGAGTCCAACGAGTGCAACAACTAGTACAGCAACAAGTCCATCAACAAGAACAAAATTACGGGGTAAGTTATTTAAATTTAATTTTAAAATGTAAAAATAATACATTTTTATATATATTTTTCAAGTATTTGAGATAAAAAAATAATTGTATTTCAATTCAGGATCAACTCCAGCAAATGATACAGAAAAAACAAATAATTCAACGACTGGAAGAGCTAAAAGAACGGCCTCTACAAGTGCAGTATCACCAACTGAAAATTCATCAACAAGAAAAAAATCACAGGGCAGTACATAAATAAATTTGTAATTTATTATTATTATTATTCTTTTTTTTTTCTAAATTTTTTTTATCATTTTTAAAAAAGAAATATAAAAAGAAATATATCAGTTGTCTTTTTCGTTGATATATCGTAAATTCGAACCATGAATAATAAAATTTTATTCGTATAATAATTATAAATAAAAGAAACAAAATTTACAAGATATTTGATAATAACTTTGACCAATAATTCATCGTTCACGTTTCGGATTTACTTGTATAATAGAAACACTGAGAAAGTCAAAAAAAAAAATGAATATCTTGCAGCATAAATTTAAAAAGAAAAAAAAATCATTGTTCAAAAAAAAAAAATATATATATATATATAACATCTAATTGATAATTAATTTTTATCTAAATTCAGTGTATGGATTATATACAAGTAGATATATAAAATTAAATAGAATTCTTTGATTTTTTTTCGAAAATTATTAAAAGGTAATTTAGATTGTCTATATCGCCTTAAAATAAATTATGATTGATAATAATCGACAGAGTGCTTCTAACAATCTATTGCACCTTTATAATAGTCTATTTTTGATGTTGGACGTGAATCTTCTTTGATTCAATTGGGTTTGATATTTAAAAAAAAAAAAAAACAAGTAACAGAGAGAAAAGAAAGGTTAAAAAGAAAAGAAAAATTCCAGTGGATATTTATAATATCTATGTACAAATAACTATATGTTTTCGAGTAAATAAGCCTTTCTTTTCTTTTAATCATAAAAAATAAAACGATAAGAAAATTTTTAATCATAACAATTATTAAAAAGAAACAGAATAATAATAATAATTAGCAAGGAGAAAAAAATTATCGAAAATAGAATAATAATATGTACATCATGTTGAAAAAAAAAAAAAAATTAGTAATCCACTGCTCAAATTAAAGGAAAAAAAACGAAAAATAATGTAGCAGTTAATTAAAAATGGAAAGAAAAAAAATAATAATGACGATAATATTAATAATTATTAAAATATGATGGTCCAACGTGTGTTTTTGAGTTGGAAGGTGCAGTTTTAATTTTATGATACCATGAAAATAATAATAAATATTATATCAGTGTAATTTAAAAGCACAAATTGAGTGTATGATTTAACTTAAAGTCTATAGACTAAATTAAAAACAAAAGTTAAAATGATTAATTACAATTAAATTACACAAAAAAAATAAATAAAAATCATAAATAATTGTCAACTACGATCATTAAATTTGCAAATTATTTTTATTTTTTTTTTGTTTTAAATATTTTTCATTCGACGATTATAAGAAAAAATATATTGTTTTATTATAAATTATTATTATTTTTCAGCCATGGATTTGGATATCAGATTGTATATTTACCGGAAAAAATAATCTTAAGGCAAATAACAGTCTAAATTTTAAATTATAATTTGTTAATGTAGCAATTTTAGTTTCTTTTTTTTACAAATTATAATCATCATAATTTTACTTTTGATTAATCAAAAAAAAAAAAGCATTTAGATTATAGTTTTAAGGCACAAAAAATGTCTTCTTTTTTTTTTTTTTTTTTTTATATTTTTTAAAGAACACGTGTATTTTATTTTTATTTTTCAAGAGAAAATTAAATTTATAATTTGTAAAAATAAAAATTGAGAAATTTAAAATAATGTATGAGAATGTCGTGAAGTAAAAAAAGAAGTTTATTTCATAAATAAATAATATTGATAAAATAAAAATAAAAAATTGGACATTCTGGGTACAAAATAAAATTATGTAAAGATGAGAAACATTATTTTCATTGATAACTGTTTAAAAAAAAAAATTGTAATTAACTTGAATTATTGACTCAATAATAACCAAACTGTTTTTGACGTTCAATTATTATTCTTTTTTATTCTCAATTATTTATAATCAATATGGGCGTGTATATTTTTTTTTTTTTTTAATTTTGAATACGCTTTAAGATTAATTCATTGTATGAAAAGCACACGCAATATATACTGTTTAATAAATAAATAATTAAATAAAAAAATGTATGAAAATACAATAAAATGTCAAATTAATAAATACCGGATTAGCTTAAGTACATGAACTGGTAAATAATAAATAAATTGTGTTGCGTGTTGACTCAGAGTGACCTTGGAAAATCATTTAAATAATTAACCAATTTGTATCTGAATTTTATATATATATTTTTTTTTTTATGTGACAATTCAAATATGAAAAAAAAAAAAAATTACAATTTATTAAATTACTGAAAAATAATCATTGGTTTTATTTGTTGATCCGTATAAATAATTTTTTTTAAATAGGTTTAAAATAAAACACAGTGAAAACGTAAAAATTGATTTGATTTTTTGTTTTTTTTTTCAATAAATATTCAATACAAAAAGGAAAAAAATAATCCATTACACAAAATATCTACATTGATTATACAAAATTACATATTTCCGACAACATTATTAAATAAATAAAAATCATTTTAATAATATAAAACATCTTTATTATTTTTCTTTTAATTAATTAGTATTTTCATTTCAATTCTCCTCAATTACATTATTTTTTTAAATTCTATTTTTAGCTAAAATGTTTTTTTTTTCTTTTTTTTTTTTTTTTTTATTACTAAATATATTTATTAATACTCTTTTTTTTCTGAGACTAATATAGAAAATATTGTCACATTGTGTTTGGACACATTGGAGGGCAAGCATGGCTAGACAGTCTCGATTGCCAAAAAAAATATATATAAATTTTTTTTCATAATTAAAAAAAAAAAATCTCAACTCTAAATTGTACAAATAAAATCTTCCTAATTTTTTTTTTTTTCTAAATAATTATATAATACATAATAAAAATTAGGAAAAACAAATATATATGTATATATATGTATAAAATTATTAATTAAGTTCTTTGATCGTTTAATTATTTAAAATAAAAAATTAAAAAAAAAATTTGTGAATTAAATTAAAAAGATTAATTTCGAGGCCCTCGAGTCAGTCAATCAGTCTATTAATGGAACCATTTATAAATTTAGAAAGTAAAAAACATTAATAAATGTTTTTTGCACTTTTTTTTTTTCTTCATCTTCAAACAATTGCTGGTTCAGCATAATGATGATAATGATGATGTATATGTTCATGCACATGATGTCTTCCACTAGCACCACTTGTTGCTGCTTCTTTTTGTTTAAATTCAGTCTCCAACCACTTGACAACTTGTGACATAGCCCTTGCTTGATCTTGCTCTCTTGTAACATGTTTTAATTGATGTTTTTTACTTGATTTATTCAAACTTTGTAATGTATTTAAATAGTCAATCTCATTATTAATATTATTATTAATATTATTCTTGTTATTTGTATTATTGTTATGACTATTTATGTCATTATAACACTGTTTATTTGGTTCGGTATTTAATATATTTTGTGTAACAACTGGTGACGATGATTGTAAATTATTACGTAAAGATTTATCTGGTGTTAATTTAATATTCCTTTGTGTTGATGTTGTTGTTGTTGTTGTATTATGTTGATTTCTATTTTTACGTAAATGAATACGAGATTTTGTTTTTGTATTTGTTGTATTTTTATTTGTATAATCTCTTATTGGTTTATGATAAATTGTTGTTGTTATTTGTTGACGTGGTGTTGTTTCTGATGATTGTTGATAATTTTTTTGTATATTATAAGGACTTGTTGGCTCACTGTAAGGACTTCTTTGTTGTTGTTCACTCTGATATCGTTTTCTATATAAAAATAATAATAAATTATTTATTATTATTGTTGAATAAAACATATATAATAATTATAATAAAATTAACAAGTGATCAATACCTTGATGCATGAAAACTGAGATTATTTTTTTCCATATTAGCTTGTATTATTTCAAGTAATTGTTGTCTTTGCATTGAGCTACTTCGTTTACGTTGTTTTGTAACAAGTGGTGTTAATGGTGTTGTAGATGGTGATAAATCACTGTCATCACTTACATCACCCTCAGAACTATTTGAGAATGGTGATGGTAAATTAGGAACTGGTCCAACTCTTTTTCTTAATTCATCTTGTTTTGTTTGTGATACTGGTAATGGTGGTACATTATCAGCATCATCTTCACTGTGTGATTCAACAAGCCGTCTTGGCTATAAAATAAAAGTAAAAAATTTATTTATTAGCATAAATTATATTAAAAATATTATATATTTTTATAAAAAATATATCTTACCTCAGCACGACTACGAATAATTCTTCGTCTTCTTGGTATTCTACGATTTGAATTATTACCATGACTACA
The DNA here is from genome assembly GCA_030523065.1 of Aphidius colemani. Taxonomy (NCBI): domain Eukaryota; kingdom Metazoa; phylum Arthropoda; class Insecta; order Hymenoptera; family Braconidae; genus Aphidius; species Aphidius colemani. Next base: position 11,007 of record JAPYYR010002565.1, read on the forward strand.
TGAATTAACATTTTTATTATGACAACATGATGATGTATTATTACTACCAATATTATTTGGTAAAGTACTTGTATTTAAACTTGTTGATGTTGTTATTGCTGTACCAGCAGCTAACGATGCTGCAGTTGTTGCTGTTGTTGTTGTCGTTGTTGGTAATGGTGATGTAGCAGTTGTTAATACACCATTATGATTTGGTGTCATTGTTGATGCTGTTGCTGTATTTTTATCTGGTGATACTGTCAGTTTAACTTTAATTGTTTTACTACCACATGGTGGTACTTGTATTGATGCACCAAGTGTATCATATATTGTTGTTACTAAACCAGCAATATCATCTTTTGTTATTTTACCATGTCCATCAAAGTCATATAGTGTAAATGAAAATTCTTGTCTCTTTCTATTTCCCTCAGCCACTGAGACGTCACATTCAAACTCCTAATTAAAATAAAAATAAAATAAATTTAGTATTTTTTATATTTTTTTTTCAAGAATCCAAATTATTGGAAATCATTTTTCAATATTTGTCCCAGATTAAAATCTACACACCCTTAAACACATAAAAATAGAAAATTCGTAGGATTTTTATTTTTTCAAAAAAAAAAAAAAAAAAAAAAAAAAAAAACATAAAAAGATGAAAAGAAAAAAAATTCTTGGGTCACTTTTATTCAGTATTAGTCACACAAGATAGATAGATATTTTTTTTTTGTGTCGGCTTGTGTGGGTTTTTTTTATTTAAAAATTTATACCTCAAAGTTGAGTTGTCGTGTTGTATTAGGAATGCCTGTTTGTTGTTCACAATCATTTTGAGTATTTTGTGTTGATGCTTGTGATGTTACAGCTGGTATTGTTTCCGGTGTAACAACAAGTACAGTTGCTGGTAATGGTGTAGATGGACTCAAACAAGGTGATGGTACACCAGCTCCTAATAATTCTTCTGAATCACTGCCCTCAGCAATACCACCAACAACTAAAAAAAATATTCAAATAAATAAATTTATATTTAATGTAATTTTTTAATGAATAAATTCATATACTAAAGAAAATATTTTTAAAAAAATGATTAATCTGAGTGAAAAATGTGAATGCTGGGATAATAAGTTCTCGGGGCATTTAGCAATTTCGAATTTAGCATTAACTGGTAGTCTTGGTTATTTACTATAGTCTTGGATAATCACCAGGGGTTTTATACAGTATGATGATGCCTATATGCTATGCCGCTATGGATGGCCGGCATCAACGTTATATTCTTTCTAAAAATTTTTCTTCGAAGCCTTTCAAGTGACCGCTCTTAACAACACACATACATACACACATAAACATTAATATATAAAGTTCTTTCATTTTTCTTTTTTTTTTTCTGTAGAATGGCTTGTCTTGTCTGTCTCATCTTGGTTCTCTTATTCTTCTTATTTTTTTTTAAAATTTTTTCTATATATCCACTACAACTATTTTACTAAAATGCTTATTTAAGCTCTTGTCTGTCTGCCTCACTGTAGTACCAATGAGACATTAAAATACATATATATTTACACATTAACATTAAACTAAATTTATATCTATATGTACACACATATGTGTATAGACGAAAGTATATTCTCTCGTTTGTTCACCGATAAATCAAAGATTATACAACATTTTTCCGAGCATGACTATCCTCAGTGGTATTTCAGGTTCTTTCATCTTTCAAAGACCTCATGGACTCGTTTGTGAGATCAACGCGAGTATGTACTGCTTATTTATTTTTATTTAAACCATTAAAAAAATAAATATACATAAAGATAAAAATACATGTAAAAAAAACTGAACTTATTATATTTCTAAAATTGTTTGTTTTATATTTCAAACTTTTATGTGATTTTTCAATGCTTATTTTTACTCAAAAATTTATAAAAAATTTAATATAAAGAGGTTTTTAATAATATTTAAAAATAATAATAATAAAAGAAATATTTGCTTGTTGTAAAATATATAAAATAACAAGAGTTCAAGCAAAAGTAACTAACCCAGCGGGATATTAAAAGAGAAAATACGAAGGTGCTCTATCTCGTGAAATATAACGCTCTCAAGTATCCACAATGACCTCTGACTAAATATCTTATAAATTGCATATCAAATATAAGAAAATATGCATTTTTATTTTACGAAAAAAATAAAAAAAAAATCATAAATGCTTCTGGATATGCAAAAAAAAAAAAATAACAAAGAAGAACGTGAATATAAAAATAATGTCTAAAAAAAAAGAAAAAAAAATGAAATAAAATTCATTATGTAACCCAGAAACGTAGTCAACATAATAATGAGGTCAATTTGAAACCACTGGAGTATAAAACAATAAAAATAAAGATCTTGATAATTTTTTTTGCTCATTTTTTATCAACCCCATGTGGTTTGGAGCCAAAAATAATTGAGAATAAAGATATTTTCATTAATAAAAAAAATTTATTTAAATAAACCAACACAATTTTGATTTTTTTTTCTGAAATTTTAGGAATTTAGGGAATAAAATCTAGCTATATATGTATTTTCCAAGAAGTAAGATCAGAAACTAACAGAAAAACTTTGTTCATCGTCGTCGTCGTCGTCGTCGGCAACAGCAGCCGAAGGCAACACTCTTCTTCTTCTTTATTTTTTTATTTTATTCTTCTTCTCATCTTGAAGCCGCTATTATTGTTGGTTTCCAGGAAGCAAGTCCCCAACCAAAACGCCTCTTATTCCACTTTGCTTGAGACTTATCCCTATATATATTTTCTACCTCTCTTTCAACCGACAATCTTGAATAACCTTCCTTTCTCTCTACATTTAACTATCTTTCTCATCCACAGAGAGACTCCATCATCATCTCAATGTACCATTATCCATACTGACCAGAAATAATATTTCGAAAAAATAATAAAAAACATTTAAACATGAGTTACGAAACAACAGCCAATAAAATACTAACTCCATTTCGATTCTCAATGTAAAATTATTTTTTACTATTTTTTTTTTTTAATAAACTTCAATAAATGATGCATCAATAGGACCATTGTAAATTAATGAAAAATTTAGACAGACAGATGGTTCTAATTTTTATCTACTCAAAAAATTAAATGGTAATATTTTCCATCCGTTTTTTCTGTATATTATTTTCTTTCCCCAAAAAAAAAAGGGAGGAGAACCGCCTATGTAGTCAATTTCTGACGAGGGAAAAGGAAAAAAAAAAAATTTCTCGTTAGAGAAACATCACTAGGGTGACTGCCGCTTTTTTTTTTTTTTTTCCATTTTTTCTTTTATCGTTTCATTTACCGAGTTATTATATTGTAGGTATATTCATTCTCAGTTTTTGGGGATTTATGGCTCCAAGGCGCGACAAAACTCGGAGGATATATTTATCGTCTATGAGTGCCCCTGGCGTCTGCAGGTGAGACGCTGTGAGGTAAAAATGAAAAAATAAAATAATAATAATATTTGGAAAAAAAAAAAATAAAATAAAATAAGAAGAAAAAAGGAAAAAAAGGTGCGGCGACAGTCGTCGACTGGTCGGCTTGTTTGCCGGACCATTTTGAAAGGGACCGGAATTTCGAGGAGGTCCTTTTGCCTCACATATATATATGTATGTATACATACACATTATATACCATACCACGAAGATTTGTATTGGATATTGCGTACCCCAGGAGCTAAAAACCTTCTTCTTACTAACCGACAATTCCAAGAATTTTTCTTAATTACACAATTTTTTTTTTTAAAAAACTCTTCATTTGATTGTATTATTTTTTTCAAATACAAAATTAATTTTTTAATAATAAAACAATAAAAAAAAAAATCATATTTAAAACCGTTATTACAGAGTATATTTCATAGAAAAAATAATAAAAAACAGGAAGTTCATTGACTAGATGGAATGTATTTTTTTCCGGTTTAAAAAATAAATAAATAAATAATATTAATAAGTATATAAATAGATAAACAAACTGATGTAATACAAGTCGTATGAAAGAATTTAAGAGTAAAAAAATAAATTAAATAAAAAATATATATTATAAATAAATAAAAATGTATGTCATGTATATATGTAAGGAGGGAGAGTATAAACATGCCGTAGAAAGAAAAGAGGCATAAAAAAAAATAAAAAAGACAAGATAAAAAATAAAAAGATTTTTTAAAAAAAAAAAAAAAAAAGGCCTGCATATGAATGGGATGTCGCAAATAAACCCAAGACAGAGCAACGTGAAACGGCGGCAACGTTTATCGTGGCTCAACCGTGATAGTAAAAGAATTCTAGTGTTAAGTTACTCCTCAGAATGAGAAGATAAAAAAAAAAATATTTTCCTTTGAATAATATATATTTCAACACAAGCACAATATTTAACTGCTTTGAAATAATATTTAAAATAACAATAACGTCGAGACAGTTATAGACAACTTTTTTTTCTTTTCTTTGAAGAAAATTTTAATTTTCTTTTATCTTCTTTGAGAGAGATTAAAAAAAAAAAAATGAAATATTTATCGTTCAAAAGATGCATACATGTTCTTTGGAAAAATAAATAAAAGTAATAATTTTCCTGACCAAATGTTAAGTACATTCAAACATTCCAAGTAGATGCAGAATAAATATGGTCAATTAGCTTTTTCAATATATTGTCTGGTCAAATACGGAAGTGGAATGTATAAATACTCAGACAATTAGATGCTTATTTAGCTTTTTTTTTTGGAATATGGTCTGATCATGTACTTCCGTTACAATACTTTGAATTTATTTAAAATAGCAATAATAATAGTAAAAAAATAAGTTAAGTTAACGTCTTTTTGACGAGTGATTTGTATCCACTCTATTAAATTGACAAAAAAGGGTTAAAAACCAAAATGCCCCTGCAACAATTTGCCTCAATTTGTTATGTTTTATCTTATTTACATTGAGTTGTAATTATTTTTAACTTTGTATTGAAATTTTCTTTAAAATTTCATATTATTTAAAAGGCTTCTCAATTACGATACAAATGTTTTATTTTTTTTTTTTTTATTCATTATCTGAATGAGCTGTTGTGTGTATAATATTACTCACGGTAAAAGTCACTTACTCTTTTTAACACATCAAACAGAATATCGTTACACAGGGTGGCTTGTATACATGCTCAATACAATCGGCTTTTAAACCACGACAATAGACTCCATGTGTTATTATAAAGGTAGATACAACCCTTTATTTTTTTAAAGGGTGAAATGACATGGAAACAAACACAAAGGTAAATATAATGTTGCATATAATGTTTTTTTTTTTTCTTTTTTCAATTAAATAATTTTCTTATTTTTCATTTGATCCTATACTCTTTTGAGTTGAATATAAAACAACCACATAAAAAATCCCTTAATGTTTAACAAGAGTAAAAAAAAAACGATTACGTGTTACTTATCTCTTTTATTTTTGCCAAGTAAATGTTCAAAGGAAATGACTGGGAGGAGTTAGAAAAGAGAAAAATAAAGATAAAAAAAATGTATATATATATATAAATTTAAAAAATAAAAAAAAAATTAAAACATGATGGCAAAGAGACTCGCCGAGACATCCGGAGTGCTTTATAGTCGATGCCAGATGGTAGATCGAAGAAACAAAATTCCTGGAGAACGATCAACCGGAATGCCGTGCTCTCATTCAAGTCTTTGTATTACTACAGTGAAAATCGATATCACTTGTGTATATTGTACACACACTTATACTTGACTAACCATTAAAAAATATTTATAAAGAAAAAAGCTATAATAAAACAAAAAAAACAAGTAAAACATTGTAAATAAAATATTTAAAATTCAAATGAATTATTTTTTTTTTTTTTTTATAGTTTTTTTTTAAATGAAAAAAAAAATTGTTTTTAAATGCGGTTGCGTGAATTGTGGTTATAGACAGATATAGTTACTACAACAAAATGCGTTGGTTGTCGTTGTCGCGACCCCAATCGATTTGTTTCGGGTCAAAATTGCCAAATAATAAAATAATAATCCATTAATTTAACCGAAAATTAATCATTTTTTTAGAACAAATATAAAGTGCTTTTTAATAATTTGTTTTATAAACTATTGTACAATGTTTTATGATTAAAATTAAAAAATATAAATAAATTACCGGAAAAGGGCTTGTAGCCAGCGAGGAATCTAGCTCGCCACCACTTCACCAATCCGGTAGCCATGGGACCTTCATACGTACAGCCACGAAGACTGTCCACTTTTTTTTTAATAATAATTTTTAATTATTATTAATCCAAAGCTAAATTTTAATCCAATATTGAGATCTCACTTATGATTAACACAGTATTATTAATTTACACATACACAAATAAAACACTTTTATTAAATTTTTTTTTCACAATAAAATAAATAAAATTATTTAAATAATTTTATATTTTCACAATTCACTAGTTATTTATATATATATTCAATCACTTTATATTTTTTTTATAAAAAATAATTATAATAATTTTAATATTAATAATAAATGTATTTTTTAGTTGGAATTTTGGAGTAAAGTTGTTGGGTCGAGAAAGACCGTGGCTGAACTGCTGTAG
>JAPYYR010002568.1:0-17865 GCA_030523065.1 Aphidius colemani
TTTTTTGTGACATTGGTTTATTATAATCTGATGAATATCGTCAATAATTATTGAGAATTCCATGATTTACGGTTATTCATATAAATCTCGACATGATGACAAACGCGCATTATATCTCGGAACATAAAATGTTAATGGTGTATATAGGACACTGGCTCGTTGGACGTAACTCGAAAGGAGGTTTGAACAAACGGGCCGCACGAACAAGCGATAAATACCAGCAAAAGCAACGAAAAGCCAGGCTACCCTTTAATGGCATCGTGGATTCGAAGTGGAACCACATGGTCCATTATACTCTATCTTTTTTTTTTTCGTTGTTTTTTTTTTTTTTATATATTTTATATTCCTATTTTCATGAGCTCTTTGTTCACCTGATGTACCATATAGAATAATTCCCTGTAGCACCATCAATAATCACCATAAATATTCATTCGATTCTCAAAGTTTACACGATTTGCATCGTAAAACTGCTCACATGTCTCTATTTAAATAATTAAAAAAAAGTTATGTATAGATAAATTGAAAATAAAAGAAAATAAATGGAGGTAATGCTTTGTAAGCTTTTTTATTTTCAATGCGAAATATATGTGTCTTTTACTCGTGAATTTAAATTCAATAACTGACAAAGTAACAAAAAAATAGTATTATTTACTTGGTTTTATATAATTTTTATTATTAAAAAAAATTATCTCTCGGTTCACCTGATGTACAGTGGAAAATAAAGTCACAATAAATACTCATTTATTGTTTCGAATTTATATGGGTTGTATATATCATTTAAAAAAAAAAAAAACAAAGCTTTATATATAAACAATGAAATAATCATTATTACATTTTTGTTTTTGTTTTTCATATTTTATTTTTTCATAATAATAGTTTTCAGTCAACTGTAAAAAATATCAGAGGCAATCGTTATGTCGATAGGGGTTGAATAGAATCGGTAGGCTGGGGGCACAACGTGCACCAGCGGTCGAGGATTAAAATCGTGAATTCGATATTTCGTCAGTGCCTGTTAAATTCATGCAGATGAGGTTTTAATGACGGTCATTCAACCTCAAAGTAGTGCTATAAAAATAACAATAGTTTATAAAAAAAAAAAAACAAATATAAAAACAATATTTATTATTTAATAGTAAAAATAAAATCGCGTTGGGTTTGATTTCATAGTATTTGCCTGAGCTGATTCTCTATATATATAAATAAATTGAACAAAAAAATAACAACAATTTTTGAGGGAAAAAAAATAGATTGATCGTAAACACTGAAATATTTGAGGCATAAAACAATAAAAAAAATATCTGTAGGTAGTTTGTTAGAGCTCAAAAAATAAAATAACAAAAAAAAAGGTGACTTGATCCTGATTGCCATTAAGAAAACCCACTTGACCTTAGCTTCATTATTTCGTGTAATGACGCGTTTAATACGAAACCGTTGTGTCAATGGCCTCATTTGTATGACTAAATTGCTTGAATCTCTTCTGCTAATAGTAAAAACACTTTTAAAAAATTATACATAAATTAAAATTATTTAAATCTTAAAACAAAAAAAAAACACTACATTAAAATATAATGTTGCATTTTACAAAAGAAATTTAGTATAAATAGGCTTTAAATTTTTTACAAATACCGGTGTATTGTTTGAAAATTCAGTAAATATATAAATATATTAAAAAGTCAAGAGCTTATAGGTGGTTGGGTTAACCGCGTATAGAGTAAACGTTTTAGGCGGATGTTAGGACTGTTTGTATACACACATTACCGAGTGAAAAAATAATAATAAAAATAAAATGTAAAAAAAAAAAAATAAATATAAAAATAATAAAGCAACATGAAGCCGAGTGATGCGTGTAGAATTTATTCATGCAATTTTATAAATGGAACGCATCCGTTGAATACATGCTTTCAAAATTTTTCTTTTTTTTTTTATATCTTTTGTCTTTCATACATAAACGTCCTATAGTCCTATATTAAAGTTTAGAGTATAGCTATACATATATGTGTGTATATAAACGACGAATCCACTGGGCAAAGTACATCTCGTTGCGCAAATACGCCGTTTAGATTCCGTTGACGACCAAGCCAAGCTAGAATTGTATTTTATGAAATGAGGAAGTTTATAGATCTTGCTCTGACAAGAAATATTCAAACAAAGATAGAATTTCAAAGAATAAGTTATAGAGTTTCTAATATACATATATATGAATCTTCGATTGTTCTAAATTTAATTGGTTCACGTATATTCAATATATATATATATACCAAATGTGCATAGAAATGATACTATTCTGTAAATTGTGAAGTACACTACTTAGCCATATCCCCCATTCAACATTTACCTTAGGATTCAACTACGAGTTGCTATGAGTTTGCATTTCGGTTTGCAATTATTTTCATTCCAAATGATCCTGAACATCCATATATTTATATACAGGAATATTTTAGTATTTTATATAAATCTGAATTTAAATTGAGATTTAATAAACATTACTTTTTAATAATGTCATATATAATTTAATATTTTACTGACATTTCGTTCTATAATAAATTCACATTAATATCAATTATTCAAATATTAATTGTGTCAAAAAAATAAATAATAAAATATTCTGTCTTTTTTTAATTTTTTTTTTTAAAATATGAATAATAAATTTCATTATTTAACTCTGAATACATCATTTCAAAACAAAAAAAATATATATAATAATTATATTAAAAATTCCGGTATTTATTATTTTTTTTTTTATTAAATAAATTTTCATAAAATAATTTAATATTTTAAAATTACACGTTGATGAAAGGGTTAGATATTTTTTTTTTCGTTTTCTATTAAATCATGCTTTTAGTGTGTACACGTATTTTTATGTAAAAGTTATATCGATGGTCAACATGTCGAGGTAAAAAAAATAAAAAAAATAAAAAGTTATCGCGACGTAAAACCTTTGGGTTACTCTCATTCGTCTCTTTTACGGTTGTTCAAGCGCGAGATACCCTTGTATTGTCAATGTGTATTGTGGTCAGAATGCTTTCTATACCATAATTACTTGATTTCGTTCAAAGCTGATAGAGGATACACCACTGAATGCTCACTGACTTTATTGGCCCGTACGTCCTTTAATCAATGGCAAGCTATTGGACGTGCCATCAGTTGAAATTCTAAAAGAGCAAGTGAGAGAAAGATACAAAGAACCAAGTGAGGGCATAAAAATATACGAGAAAAAGAAAAATAAAAAAAATACATTTTATGAGAGTACGGTCACAGCGAACCAAGTTTTCAGGACTAGTGAACACAGAGTTTACCAAAAAAAAAGAGGAATACCTGCTGTAAATTTTACTTGTAGTCGATTCGGGGGGAAATTCGATGTAGAACATTGCACCACCATGATGAGGGCTTTCGTTGGTTGAATAGATACCCTGGAAGATTGCCCTAGAAAAAGAAACAAGAGAAATAAATGTTTTAAATCATTATATACATTTAGACATTGAAACCAATGAGTTTTCACAAAGTTAAAAGCTTTCGATAATTGGAACGCCAATTTTTTTCACGAATTCCCATAAACTGAAATAAAGTAGTAATAGAAATAAAAAAAAACTTGCTTCTTTACTACTTTATTTTATTTTTAAAATAAAAATAATAAAATAAAATAACTCGGATTTCTTTTAATAAAAATTTAAGTTAACATTGAATAGGAAAAATAAAAAAAAAAAAAACGTAGATTAAAAATATCTGTGCTTTTCGATTTAAAAATTTTCCTTAAAGTTATCATTTAAAATTATCTGTTAATTAATTATAAAATTCTATGATATTTTTGTCAATTAAATTAGCTTTTACTCCAATTTTAATTCAAGTGAATGCGTATATTTTTAGAGAGTTTTTTTCCTTCTGATAATATCATTTAGCTGATATAAATATACTTTGTACTTGTTTATTTAATGGATCATGAAGAAAAATTTGTGATGCAGAAATAATCGAGTGATATTCTTTCAAAGTTCGTGAGATAGTAGTAGGTGCATTTTATATGCATGTATGTGTGTATATACTGCACAAAAGGGTATATAGTGAAAATAGTGAGATGAAAGTTAGACAGCACAGTGGGTTTACTTCTGTCAAGTAGAAGCTGTTATCAAGTCACTCAGCTCTCCATATACTCTCATCTTACTTGAAACCATGAGCGAAAACGTCCATTGCCCAAGTTTACATGAATTTTGCGTTTCTGATGGCTCGTAGAAAAGCAACTTCCACAAACCTTCAAACTTCATTTTTTTTATTCTCATGGTTCTTTTATTTTTACCTGCATCATCACATTCCCATTTTGAATTTTACAAAATGTATATATTATTTCTATCTTCTTTTATTTTGGAGTAGGCTAAAGTTTGGCAAACTCGTTGAGCCTTCATGGTAGTTTGCGTAGATTCTTGCAGCGTATATTCGCAATATATGCAGACACCTTGAAATCTCTTTTCGAAACGATGAAGGGTGAAAAGGGTAGATTCACACTGCCAGTAATCCAGTGCATGTGAACGTGAATTTCAACAAACATGCAACCTTCTTCTTCTACTATATTTTTTATTTTTCTTCTTCTTTTTTTATTTTCTATACTCGGTCTTAGTATGGTACTCAAGGGTAAACTTTTCGCGAGTATGAAAATCGGTGATCCTCTCGCGTGCTACGATGTGGTTCACAAGAATATCGCTTTGAATTTTTAACTTATTATTATACATATAGTTATGTATATAGTCAGGATAAAAACATGAATGTTTATGTGAATTTTCTTGTGTATACAGAGTTTGTAAATAAGAAAGTTTTAGGATAATATTACAAGCTGTATGCAAGCTTTGATATTTTGTTCGTGATTTTCACGATAAATACGGTCAAAGTGAAATTCTAAATAGAATGCATGTGTGTCTGTGTATTTGTGATAGAAAATTTGTGATGAAAAGTAGAAGAGAGAAATAAAATATAGACAGTGGCGAGTTGTTATTATAATGATACGTTTAGTTGACATAGTTTAAAAGTCAGTTCGTGCCCTGACACGTTTATTAATAACTAACATGGTATTTGACCATTTTGTGTCAACATGAAATTGATTAAACATATATTAACGTCAAAGTTAATTTTAACCTCTAATATTATGGTCAGAGCTAAATTTATCTTTAGATAATTATCAAACTTTTGCAATTATTCAAACTTTTAAACTATATAGATTAATATGTAAGATGTATTTTGCTTATTTATTTTTATTAATTTATAATTAATTAATTAGCAGTTCAAACAAATTTATCGGTTATAAGTTCAACTAAAAAATAATTATTATTTCTTAAAATATTTATTCAAACAACATTAAATGCTTTCATTTGCATTGAAATTTGATTGAACTATTTTGTAAAATTTATTTTTTTAATATAAATAATTTTTCGCGGTAGATTTAATAAAATTAATAAACAAAAAGTGGGAAAAAAAAAACGAATAATAGTCATTATCGGTAGTTGTTAATTAGTTGAATGATTAATGTAATTGTCAATTATTAAATTGAAAGCTAATATTTATAAAGAACATATAATAAATTGAGCAAAGCTCAGTTAGTTTTATTATATTGTCAACAGCAATTATCTTTCATCATGCGAGCATCAGTTTGCATTTAGGTTCATATGTATATTAAAGAGAAATAGACAGTAGATGTCATCTCATGATAATTAAATAGTTTCTGGTTTGTGACCAAATTATATTGTCATTTTAATTGGCACAGAACGTGTGCATTTGCGTACACAGAAACAATGAATCCTTATTTGCGGTTTATAAAATTTATTTATATAAAAATATTAACATTATCAAATTGCAACATATGATAAGGGAAAATTAGAAAATTTAAAATTAAATAAATGAATAAAAAAATTTAATTAAAAATTAGTTTTCAAAAAAAAAGCTCAAAATTAAAATTAATAAAATAAACAAATTTGTTGGAAAGAATTTTGTTTAGACCGATTAAAGCAAGCTTAACGTGACGAGGTAGTTCAAGTGTTGCATATATATGCAAGCATGCATTTGAGTGCACACATGAGAGTATATATTTATTTACATGTACATAACATTGGGGAAGAATGTGATAGCAATAGAAAAAGAGAGAAAAGAGGGCTATGGCCGTGGCTGGTTGGAATCAAATAACAGCGGTTTGTTTGCAAGCCACCTCTCGTCCATACCTCTTTTCTCACACCCCATACACATTACCTATATATATATGCAGTTATATTGTTCAGATATGAACAGTAGAATACCATGGAATTGTTGTTGTTATTGTTGTTACCTCTCGTACGATATATGAGTATGTGCAGCATGTATGTACAAATGAGAATTCTATACCTTCCTCATCTTCTCTGTTGCAATCTGGCTCCACGGAATTACAAACCATCATTGCAAATCATCCAGTGCATAATGCATTTCATGTGTGCACTTTACGAATTTTACAATATTATTTTTTATGCTACTTGATTTAATTTTTTTTTCTTTTTTTTTTTCAATTCAGAAAATGGATAAATAAAAATAAAAACTCTTGGTTACACTGGGTAAATAATTAAGTCAAGGGACGTAGTAATTATGCAGTGTCAATTTTTATTTTTATTTTTTAATTAGATTTTTTATCAAGTGTTGTGTAATTTATTAATTGAGTAGGTTTTTTTTTTTTTTTATATACATATGTATGTAATAAGTAAAAAAAATGTAGTAATTTAAAAAAATATATATATTTCTATTTTCAAGTTTTTGATATATCGGATATTAAATTCATGCATGGCTTTGATCATCTTGCGTATATACTTGAAAACAAATTTTTATTTTGCAAACATAGTTTTGAGTAAATATATTTTTTTTTTTGACTACTTAAAATGAAGAAAGATGAGTTAAAAATAAATATGAAAAAAAATATTAATATGAGGTAAAAAGATGTCAGAATATCTGGTTTGATCGGTGGAAAATAAGAGTAAGAGAGATGACCGTATTAATCGTGAAAAATATTTAGTGTTAGCCTTTCGATTTCCGGGATTCATCTTTTATATAGAAACGTGCTTGGCAAAGAGTGAAGTTAGTTTGGTGATGAAGGAAGGAAACCAGTGACACGGAAAATGATTTGTCAGATATATATATATATATATATCTCGTTTACTTTTCCACTTGTTTCTTTTTCTTTCCTATTTTTTCTCTTAACAAAGAAGCTATTTTGACCGCCACCTGGCAATTGCAACCGGTGCATATAGTGGTACTTTCATTATGATTCCAATGTTGTTGCCTTGTGTCAAGATAACAACGATAAAAATAAGAAAAAAGTTTGCTATATATTTTATCAATTGAAAAGAAAAGAAAAATTATCTACAAATGAAAATAAGTGTAGTTTAAAAGTGTCGGTTTAAAACAATAGTATACCAAATTTATTGCTATGATGAAAATAAAAAAATAATATTATTTTACGTTTATGTTTTTGTTGAATATAACAACAAAAAAAATTTAATATTCCATACGATATTATCATAAATTTATAAAATTGTCACTGACATTTTTCCTTTAAAAATTGAATTATTCTTTATTCTTAAAAAACAAGTATAGCATTATTAAAATTTTATTGTTCCATTTTCTTGACACTTGCATTTTAGTTTAAAGTAAAAAGCACCCTCAATAAAAAATGAATATATGTGCAAGCATCAAAATGCTTGCATACTAAAATAATACACCAACATTTGTGTCCCCTTGAGGGTTTGTTGACAATGAACGTGACAAGGTTTTTATCCAAAGACATTCTATGTTAGATAAATATATATATATACAGAAAAATTGTTTCTATATAATATGAGCATTTTGTTTTTCGTTTCGCCCGGCATACCAATAAAGTATTTGTACAAAAATATAATGAACAAGGTGTAGAAAAAATGGACTTAAATAGAATAACAAAAAAGGATCTATAGGTCAAAAAGGAAGTGCAGATATTTTTGATGACGACCAATTTTATTTCCGGGTTGAGAAAACTTGTATGAAATATTGTGTGTGTCTATCTTGAGTAAAAATAGAAAAGCTTTAAATTTTTTTTTTTTCAATCATGAGCATAAGACGAGAAAAAAAAAAAATACACATACAAACATGTCCATGACTAGGTAGATTTTTTTTTTAATATTAAAAATATGTCAAGTAAATTTAAACCGTGGCCCAGTAGTTACAATAGACGCAACCTATATTTCATAACAAGTTTAATATTAGTTTTAATTAAATAAAATAAATAACTTGATGCTTATTTTATTTATGTTGTTAATTTTTATTGAATCAAGTTTAAATAAACAAGCGTTTGGTTAGCCCAACTTCATCAGCCAACAAAACAACTCTATATAGTTTCCAATCAGGCTGCTTTTCAAGTGAATTTAAAAGATATACAAATGCTCGAAATTTAACTTTTACTCTAATACAAATATATACAAATATATGTATTTATATCGGTAGTAGGGAACATTGATGGTGCGTCAAGCACATCTGTCAAAACTATGAAATTCAATGCTACAAATTTGCATGCTAATTCGAGTGTTGAAGATGGAATGAGAGTTTTGATATATAGATGACAGTTTCGGGGTATGAGGTTTATCTACTTGAACGTTTTAGATGTATCTAAGGTGTATAATTTAATGAAGACATTGGCGTTGGCTGTTGTAACCATAATTTTGTTAACACTACTATCTAATGACATTATATACATGATCAATCATAATATATTAATATAAATTATATTTAGCATTAAAGTTTTAATTGCATTATTTAGCCTGTTCTTATTATTCAAACGGTCAGTGGTTTTGTATTTAGGATGTTGATAGCATTACAAAAAAAAAAAAAAAATAGAAATAGAATCGAATTTCTCTGTCAACATTTGGTTGTATTGTCCAAGCTCGTAATGGAACAAGTGGTAGTAAAATTATGTAAACAGGTTCATCAGTTTTTCACCATTCTCCCTTGTGGGTTTATTTGGAATGAGTGTATTTATGCATGAATGTTTCAATTGATGGTATATATATATAAATATACTTTATATATGTATACAGTAGTTAAATTAATTTTATGTGAAATAAACAAAATAAATTAAATTAAAATTAAAATATATACAACTTGAAAATATCAAAAAGTTGATTATAAATTTAGTTAAAAGTTAAATGAAATTAATTAATGACGATTGATTATAATGTTGATTAAAATTGTTTAATATTAGATAAACTTTTATTGTTAGTTGAATGAAATGCTGATTTTATTGGTAGAAATGCAAATTAATTGCAATGCTGAGAATGGTACCTTGAATTTCCAAGTTAAGTTGAGTGTTTGGTTGTAACCTGAGTGACTTTCTGATCGATAGTCATTTGGTATACTCTTGAAATACTCTTGTCTTGTGCTATCTCTCATTAAGTTAATTGTTTAACTTGTTTATTCTTATTTTTTTTTTTTAAAATATATTGAAAAGAATTTTTTCTTTTTCCTTCTTTTTTTCAAAGATATATTTTCTCTGAGTCATTGACTTTGATTATGTGTTTTTGAGAATAGTTGAATAATGATGCCAGTAGTTTAGTCGACGTTCAAGCTGACAACCGTGAGTCTAACCCAAGCAACCAAGTAGTTGAGTAACATTTTTCTTTATGGTTTGTTTATGTCGCATGCGCATTCGTATATTTCTTGGCTTCCCGCGATATGAAATCTATTTCCTTCAGCCGTTTTTCAGTCTGCCAAAAGCGTGCGAAAGTTTTACATCTCTCGTGTGTTATTACTCCAATTTTCATTTTATATGTAACACTTGTTTATATGCTTCCAATTAAATACTTGAAAAAGTGTTAATCACATTACTATAACTATAAGATTTTTTAATTACTTTATCTATCAATTTATTGATATTTTTTTGTATTTTATCATTTTTCTTAAACTTTATTCTTTTATTAATTTATTGTTTTTTTTCATTTTTTTTTTTTAGGTGAATAAGTGATTTATTTGGACTACATGACGAATTCTTCGTTTTTTTTCATTTTGATAAATTGAAGAAAAATGAAAAAAAATCCTGGATATTAATATTTCATCATCGGTGGCATTGTGGTGAGTAATGTTTTTATTTTACAAAAATATTTTTCAATTTAAATTATTCGTTGTGTTGGGAAATTAAAATAAATTCTATTTACATTGAAATATTTGAGTGATGCCATTTGGCTATTACTGCGGTAAATCATGTATTACATGTAAATCCCATTTTTCTCGGTAACAATAATGAATGTTTGACATATCAGCATCAAAGTGATATTAAATTTTTGTCTGTGATATTTAATAGATATCATTCTAAGGCCACGCGATGAAAATAATTAAACTTAGGTTCATTAATCTTAGACAAATATCAGCTAAATGATATTTCATTTTTCATTATTAAAATCCAAATAAATTAACTCTTATTTATTAATAATACACTTATAATTTATAATTAATTAAGGAAATAAAAAAAAAAGTCAATATCAGCATTAATTATTATGAAAGTAATTTGAAAACAAGTGATTAACTTAGACACAAATTTTATCAATTCATCGAAATTAGCTATGTAATTTTAAGACAACGCAGCTGGTCATAGTGCCAAATTAATGCTGTCGGGTAAAATCAATTAATTACACTTTTCGAGTTTATATACATAATACACTGTTGAAAGTTTCTTGCTTGAGAATATAGTCTCAGTCTTGATCGAGTTGACGAGAAGATTGGCGATGCTATAGTACATAGATAATATATAATATAAGATATAGAAACTGCGAGGTAGAGAAAAAGGGATGAAAAGACAGGATAGTGTCGTTGTCAAAATGAGAAGCATGTCCCCGGGCAAATTTAGAAACAACCAGAAAAAAAAAAAGGCAACGAGTATTTTCTAGCATCAGGTAATAAAGAGCTTCATAATTTAAAGTGACCTGTCGAGATAGCAACTTATAAATTGTTTCAGCTGGCAAGCGTTGGTTAGCATTATCGCATCATCGGGATTACGAATGTGAAACCTTTTTTTTTTTTTTTTTTTTTTTTTTTTTTTTTTTTTTTTTTTTTTTTTTTTTTTTTTTTTTTTTTTATTTTTTTTTTTGTTTATTTTTTTTTTTTTTTTTTTTTTTTTATATCACAGTCCTAAAACCACAATCCCCTAACCAGTCGGGGGTTTTATATTTTATTTTTTCTTTCGAACAAAAGAAATTTTTTTATCAGAGAATGAAACTTTATTGTTTTTCACGCTGGCACTTGGATCATCTCCTGAAGCGTGAGATGTATTACAATCGACAAAACTCATATACGTGGATAAAAATTTAAAACTTTTTTTTATTATTATTTTTTCGAATAAGCCCATTATTATTATTATTTTTTGAATTATCAAATTTCTTTGAAAAACTAGAATAAAATATTAAGATTAGTTTTGAATAAAATATTATATTTTAAATTAAAATTTTTCTCTTTGCTTTTTCATTCTTTATATTATCGAATTATAATAATGAAAGTTTTCATATTAAGTTTTTGAATTTATTTGCATGAAACTTGATATCACGCTTTCTTGATTCAAATCAGTTATTTCAATAAATTTAGATATTTAATTGACATTTAAATGTTTAAGACATTTTACGAAATACACGATTAAACTGCTTGACAAATACACATACCAGGTGGTTTGATGATTTAAGAATTTATATCTGCACGACCTATTTTACGTGCCTCGGGTGTTACTCATTTCTTGCTAGAATATAATTTTCGTATTGCATGGAAAAGCTATTACTCTCAGTATCATGATAACCCAATGCATTTCGCACAGTGCTTTAATTTTTTTTTTTTTTTTTTCATCTATAATTATATATAAAATTTAATTTGAAAAGGAAATTTCTCAAAGTTATATCTACAAAAGAATATATTTATTTACAATTTTCATATATTATAAAATATAAACTTTCATTTTATAATTTTTTCATTTTATTTATTCATTATTATTATTGACTGTATAATTTTTTTTATTTAACCATTTTCATATTATTTGCTTTGCAAATTTTTAGTTTCCTTTGATGTTAATTCCAGAAAAGAGATAAAAAAAAAATCTCATGTTAATTTGGTGGCTTGACAAAACTAACTCGTTTACACAAAATAAAATTCAATTTTATCACAGCAGATCTTCTTTAGTAATTTTTTATATACGAGCTCGGATAAAATGGACTTAAAAAGGATTTTAAATTATTTCATTTTTCGTTTAATTTTTATTTTGCTTTTTATTATTGTGCATATACTGGTTTGTTGGATTTTCGTGGATATTTTAAATCAAGTTTGAGGTGCCAGTGATATTATTTTTTACTTGCCAAGTTTGTTGACTTTTGAAAACTAAAAAAATATATTAAATTTTACGTACATATATCAATGTTCAATTTAAACCAAACAAAAATCTTGATAATTTTTTTTCTTTATCTCTTTTTTCCATTTATGTTTTCATCAATTTTTTACTCTCGGTTTTTTTTTTTTCATTCACAAATTCATTTGACTTTTTTAACCGATGAAGAAACCTTACGTATGTTTAACGTTCCTTTTTTTAGACTTGATCGTCCTTATCTTATGTTTTATTGAGTAGTTTTTTACATAGAGCATTGTTCTTTTTTGTATTCTATTTTTCCTTTTGTTAGCTTTTATTTATTTTTATTTATTTATGTACATATACACTTTATACAGTATGCGTATGTCAGTCTATCTCCACATGAAGATTACATACGCATATATAGATTCTCTCTTAAATCCGCCTTTTTTCCTACTCTTTTTTTTGTTTTTTCGTTGGCAGAGATGTCTCACTTTTCCGCATACTCAATAAATCATTGCGACGACAAAATCCTCATCCTCGTTGACTGCACGAAAGAGAGATAATAAAAAATAAAGAAAAAAAAATTGTTTAAAAAATTGTATACACGTGTATATATAAATTTTTGAAGGGTGCACACAAAATCAGGTGTTGATTTCAATAGACGTCGAAAAATTCAGTCTTTTTTTGGCTCATGAAAAACTTCATTTATATCAAAGTCTCCCATTGAATTATTAGAATTTTTTTATACTACTATTTTTGTTTATTTATTTATTCTGCAGACTGTTGAAAAAAGTCACGGACTTTGGATATGGTAGCTTGATTGCACGAATATTATTTTTACGTTTGTTTTTATCAAACCCCTGTATGCTCTTTTCACTCATTCGTATTATTTTTTTTTTTATACTCTATTTTTCTCAACCTTTCATTTTTTTGTGGTCTGATCCTTGCGTACACATATCGTCTCTATATATATCGATGAGGTGAAAAGTGTTGTTTTCACGTCGTATATATACCAATAGAATATCCTAACTATCGAACAAAGTATTTCATACTTATTCCACGCGTCAACCCCTCGTAATTCGTGACGTGTATCAGAAATGAAGCAGACTCCCTTTTTCGATTTTCGACGTTTTCAAACCCTCTACATTTTTATATATTTATTTTTTTTTTTTTTTCAACACCAATAATATCAACTGAACTAGAGTATATCCACTGCAAATCCAAAGCCGTTCGTTCGTTGGTTTTTTTTTATTCTATTCTACTTGCTTTATTATCCACAGCAAGAACAGAATATGATATATATATTTCTGCTTTTTTATTTTACTTTCATATATATAGAATTAAAATTGAATCGAAAGGGGGAAAAATGTGAAACAGATATATTTTTTTTATTTGTGAATTTGTTGGTGATAAAAGGTGGATTTGTTGGAAAAGAGTTTTTCAGTGACAAAAAAAAAAAGGGATAAATACGAATGACGTAAAGTAAGTTGGAAACGTGTTGGGCTGTTTGCAGGACAAAAAAAATAGATATATACTTACTAACACGGAGAAGAAGACCTGAGTGAGAAAACGATTTGGTTGCTGAAATAGAAGTAGCTTGGTTTTCGACTATTCTTCTTTTTTTTTTTTTAAAAGAAAAAAGTTTATCTGAATGAAAAAAAAAAAAAAAAAATAGAATAGATTGGTAAAGTACAGGGTCCATAGTATTGGCTAACAGAGTAAGGGGTAAAAAGGGAAAAGGGGTTGAAAAGAAGAGAAGAAAATCTCAGTTAGTAGTGGAAAGCTATTGAATGGTTAGTTTTTTAGGTCGTCCCTGATGGATCGACTTATCAGAGCTGTTCCTTAGGGCTTTTCTATCAATATATTCGATGCAAGAATAAACGAACCATTGACATATACTGGGACAACTCTTCAGCAGAGTTGTACAGTTCATTCCATTTATTCTATATGTAATGTGACGAATAAAAACTGCCGGAATAAGAATCGAAAAGAGAGAAATAAATAGGAAAGATGCTTAGATTTTGGATGAAAAGGTGTTGAGTGGGTACAAATATAAGGGTGTCAGAGTGTTTTTGAATTGTCCGATAGAATCCTTTTCGATAAGTATGTGAAAGAGGATTGGATCGTGAGAGAGGAATAAATAAATGTCTGAATACAGATGCCTTTTTTTTATTTTTTTTGTAAACATACACATCAGTATACATATTTTTTAAAACGATTTTCAAATACTCCATTTTTTTTCAATACACACAGTCGAACATAAATTATAAATTCATCACGCAATATTTATTTATTTATTCATTTTATAAATTTAAATAACAATTTATTTATTTATTTCTCTTAATCCTCTATTTTTGTATTTTTTCGAAATAATTCTCTGTACTTTACTGAGCTTTTGTTGGATAAAAACGAATTTTATTTTTAGCTTTTTGAGATTTTTTTTTTTCGAAATACCAGTGTATAGGCATATTGGGATTTTATAAAATTCAGTTGTCCATTGTGATTTTGCATTTCATTTTACGAGTATATTGAGAGTGTATATAAAAAAAGTATAAAATTTAAAGGAAAAAAAATAGCTAAATATAAAAAAAAAAATACTGAATAAATATGAAAATAAAATAAATACGTGACAGGGAAGTTTTCTGTAGTGTTATATGGGAGACAAATAAAAGGCCCAATAATGTAAAAATGTAAAGCGAGTATGTTTCACGAATAAAATGATTGATCAACAACGTGAGTATCTCATGAAAATTTCAAAGGTCGGTTACACACGCGTTGCCTCGAAATTTTACAATTTCATTTTTATATTTTTTATTTTGCCGGTAGCTCAATACGTTTTTTTTGTGATGGTCTCTATCCATCACCTACCTCATTTATTTTTTATTTATTTTAAAATTCTTTTATTATATATTCAACAATTAATTTACTGGATGGAATTTATTTTTTTATTTTTCGATTAAGCCAAAAGATTGGTATTTTAATTTGTTTATGTTTCATTTATACTGAGACATGAGGTACCAAATCGAGGGATCATGATAACACGAAAAAAGTCAAAAGTATATATAGGGAAGGTTATATAACGCAAAAAACTACTAGGCACTTAAGATCATTATCAAAAAAAAAAAAGAAAAAAAAAGTTGTCGAGGGCACACTTGGTTTCGGTGAAATGTCCTCTTATTCGATCGAATTCACAATTTTCTTATCTATATATTTGGAGGTCACAATCAATGACATTGCCCTATATTTTATTTCTTTTTTTTTCCAACACAATATACAAAATTTACCAACACCTACACGTAAAAAATAAATACACACATGAATGAAACAGGTATTATTTTGTCAATTTATTTGAAAAAGATCAGTGAAAAAGTCGATCCACTTACCATTTAGATTTTTATCACTTTTATCTATTTTTCAAATCTATCTCATGATTTACTTTTGTTATAAATTTTTTTTTCTATTGTTTTCCAGATAAAAAAAGTAGCACTTGAATTCTAGTTTTTTATTTTATTTGTTCATTTATTTATTTATTTATTTTTTAAAATGTTTTTAATTTCTTTTTAAATTTTCTTTTATTTTCCGTCATTTTTGCTGATGATTCTTTATACTTTTTTCACGATTGAAACGCGATCTGTGCATCAGTGGTCATATACACTGTACAAACTGCACATATATATAAATACATGTTTGCAATAGAGCTTTTTGTGCCTCTTTCCGCTTGGGTATGTGAAGTCTCTCCAATACAATCACCTCACTATTTTACTCTCCTATATATACACATCAGTATTGTGTTTTCTCTTATACGATGTGGAAAAACATGCACAGGGTCATCGGAAAACAACAATAAAAAAATAACAAAAAAAAAATTAGAGTAGAAAAAACTAAACTGGAAACCGAACAACTGTTTTTTTTTTTTTTTTAAATTTTATTTGTTTATTTTTTTTTATAACTTACAGTCTTCAAACAATAAACACTTTCCTTTGTTTCCATTTTCGACCTATTTTCCCGTTGGGTTGAACCTCGGTACAGATACCAAATTGAATTTATTGCCATTGGTTTTGCCAAACGTATTTTTTTTATTATTTTTTTCACATTGAATGATAAAAAAAAATATTCTTGGCACGACACTACTCTTCATCAAGAGGTATAACAATTCAAATTGATAAATTATCCAAATTAGCATCATTTGAACTAATAGAAAATAATTGAATAAAATAAATGAATAATTATCGGAACAACCAAAAGCCACATAGAGCCAATAAAAAATTAACAGTACAGATTTAGATTGTTGGATATATAGTAAAAATAGGAAACAAATTTAATTGTTTAAGTTTTGCTCTACTTGATATTCGATTGATCCATTTAACCGTAGTAAAATTAAATAAGCCATTACCATTAGCAGCTGATAGTAGGTATTTAAAATTTGATCGAGATTTCTAATATTATCAATTTATCAATACGAATATTAATATAGTTGAACAAACAAAAACATTAATTACTTTTGAAATATTTTTATTATTATTATTTTGCATTTTTTGTCTGTCAAACGACTGTTGTGTCACGTGTCCACTGCAAATCCTTCGCATTGTCACATTATATTCACCCCTTAGGTATGGGTTTTAGCTTACACAAAGGAATAAATTGCTATGTTCACTCAATACTCCAATAATAATAATAATAATAATTGTACGATAAAAGGATTGTTTGGCAAAAAAAAAAATAAATATAAATATACATTTAAAAATAAATAATAACGTGGTATACTATTATTAATTAGTGAAAATAAAAAAAATAAAAAAAATAAAATACAACATAAAAAACAATCTTTCGTCGTAATTTTCTCTTTTTATTCTCTCAGGGTTATCATTTTTTTATTTATTTATTTTTTTCTTCATCTCCATTGTGACTTATAAATTTATCTCAAAATGAGGCTCTGGACCAGGTCATCTTTATTTTCTTTTTTATTTCTAAAAGAAAAAAAAAAAACTAAATGAGAAATAAAAAAAAGGTAGCCTTAGTTTTCATGCATTTATTTATTCTCCCAAGGCGACATAGATATTCTCTTGAGACTTTTCACTGTGGTAGAAGTGTATAAAAGCATATATATATTTTGCCCCCTTCAAGAAATGTTATCGTCTTTCTTGTTGTACCACCTTGACTATATTCACGAGGGGCACACGCAAACTCCCTGCAATGCGAAAAGTCTTCTTCAACACTTAGACGTTGACGTCTATGACAGAACGTAAATGTATTTTTTTTCCACAATATATTAGAAGGTTGAGTTCTTTACAGTTATATTTAACATTTTTTATTATTTACTCATTTTTTTATTTTTTCGTACTTGAATTGTTCCTTTTTCTGTTCATTTTTTATTTATCTTATCCTTATTTATTTTATTTTATTTTTTTTTGTTTCTTTCATCTCTACTGACTAGGATTTTTATTTTTTTTTTCTGTTACTTATTTATCCATACAAAATTTTCCAATATTTATATATTTTTATTTTTTCAAGTCTTTAGTTGAGCG
>JAPYYR010002571.1:0-15347 GCA_030523065.1 Aphidius colemani
AAACTTTCTTGGATCAAAATTTCTGTCACAAAAAAATTAACACACCACCCAACATATCACTTGGGCAATATAACTTTTAAATGCATCGAAAAAAAAAAACCCAAATAAAAACAAATTAAAAAGTTTCTTTAATTTAATTTTTATTATATTATTTTTAAAAAATATCATTTATATTTACTTTTAATAAAAAAAAAATAATGAAATGAAAATAAAACATCCACATATTCATTTTCTAAAAGTTTATTTATACATTTTTTATTCATTTTGATTTTTTCATATAGCCAAATGTGGCAATTCACA
The DNA here is from genome assembly GCA_030523065.1 of Aphidius colemani. NCBI lineage: Eukaryota > Metazoa > Arthropoda > Insecta > Hymenoptera > Braconidae > Aphidius > Aphidius colemani. The sequence continues at coordinate 301 of JAPYYR010002571.1, forward strand.
GTGTTGTGAATTTAAATTGAATTTTGTGAGATGAAAGAGAGAAATAGAGAAATGAGCATGTATGAGTACAGTCGTTAATTGTTCACTTGTTATTTCCAGCTGATGGGATACATGCCCATAACTGGTCAACCTATATATAGTAATATCTATATTATATATACAATATACATATAGATACAGTCAGTTTGAGTTTATTTGTTCCATTTGAATTGTTCGAAAATTTCAAAGGTATATATGAGTCACTACTCACTAGATATAACCAAATGTGATTAAGGGAATCAATTTGATTGGAGTAAAATACACAATAATAAACTTCACTAAGCATATTAAATATTTTTTCAACTGTATATAAACTTTTTAAATCCATAAAAAATTATATACATCCATTGAAGCTTAATAATTTTAGCAAAATTTTCTCTCTAACAATTTGCATATATTTCGTCTCCTTTCTCTCATGCCCATTAAAAAACTACAGTCTTTATTACTTTCAACACTTGAAATGATAAAAAAAAAAAAAAAAACAAAATTAAACACAATATAATTTAAATTATTTTTTATTTTGGTGACTAGTTTTTACTCTAGTTGTTTTGAAAGTTGCAAAGTTTTCAATCTCAATTGGCTGTGAGAGAGACTATGGGCAAACTGTTTAAGAGAAATAAAATAAAAAAGAGGTTTGCCCATATAACCCAACTTTTGAGCAAAGAACATTTGAGGAAATAAAAAAAATAGTAAATTGTTTAATGTGTACATAAAATATACATGTAAATATATGTGTTTAAATTTCCTCCTTGGGTAATCACTATTCTTTCTTCGAAGATGTTCAATGTTCCATTGGGCCGTTTGCTCCAATTCTTACTGAGATTCAAAACTACCCCCAGGGAATTCAACGATCCGTACAAAATCAGAATTTCAAAGTATATCCAAATGCAAAATTTCAAACCAGGTGGTAAAAAAAAAAAAAATAAAAACTTTTTAACAATTTTTTTTTTTCATCTCTTTCTATCCGCTTCTTTTCTCGACAAGCTTGAGAAACTTTTTTCATCGCATATGAAATTTGACTTGATTTTTTTCATTTTTTCATAACCTTCTTAGGATCATATACAAATTTTTTTATACACTACATTAACTTCAATATTTACCGGTTATTATCACATGATAGTTTTCATTTTGAAAAAAAAAAAAAAATTAAACCACTTTTTATACAAAAATTAAATATAATAAATTTAATTGCTGATAATTTTTGTTGATTTATAATATAAATTTTGAACTATATTATTATTTTTTTGTTGTAAAAAAGTTATATACACCTTTTTTTTTACAAGAGATGACTCAAAAAGATAGCATAGAAAAAAAAAAATTCGAAAAAAGGTAGAAGACAACTCGTCCTTATCCAGGATGATTATTATTCTTGATGAGCCGAGAAACGCCTTCTGCAGTCTTCTTGTCGGTGCAGAATTTCATTAACACTGATTGCACACTTTGAATCGTTGAGTAAAATTTTTGCTTTGTTCTTAAATTCAACACAATACTATTATAAAAACAAGAGATTCAAATAGTTTCTCTAAAAAATATAATTATTATACAATAAAATTAAAATTCCATTTTTAAATTTACAAAAAAATTCTAAACACCAAATATATTTTAATAATAATAATGATGATGATGACACTGATAGTTGGAATAAAACATGTTCAAATGCCAAACCCTATTTATCTAATTCCAGGCTTTATATATTATTCCAACCGATTGTTGTCAGATAATCGATCAAGCATGATGACATGTAAATATATTTTGATTTGTTTCGATGTAAATACTTATTTTGATGACTGTCAATCAATTCATCAACGACACCCACATGTTTTTATATATAAAAAAAAATATTTTTATACATAAAAATGTAAAACCAAATAATTAAAATCAATAAATTGAATATTTAATTTTATATTTAACATATAATTTTTTTTAAATTGAATAACATGTTAAAATTGCATTGATATTTGTAAAAAAAATAGTTGAAAATATTGAATAAATTTCTTGCATATCAAGTATCATCAAAGAAACCAAGATAAATTATTAGCACACATGAATTTGGTGTCAGTTTGGCTAAATGTCTTTCATTATATAATGACTGTAATTTTACGCTACGCAATTAAATAGCTTTTGATGATGGTCTTGAACAAGCAAGTAACCAACCAACCAACCAACCAGTATTATAGTGAATTCTCTGTCTCTCAATCTATTTGTCTATCTAACTTTCTCTTGTCTCCATTGTTCTTCATCATCACCATAATATTACTCCAATATATACACAAATGTCTCTTGAACTATGAATCATCATCATCATCATCATCATCATCGCCATCATCAGCAACATGTTACCATACAAACACATCTAAATTAGATCCAAAATCAACTCACAACATTTCATCATATAATTTTTATTTTTAATAATAAATCAACGATGTTTTTTTTTATTGTTTTCATCATTTTAATAGGCTTTATTTGTTTGCATAAAAAGTTTATTCAAATATATTATACATACTTTAGCCAATGAAAGTAATGCTATCAAGTTGGAAAAGCTTTATACTCAAAATAAAATCATATAAAATTGGATTTATATATTTATTGAATGACAATTGTCATATAAAAAAGTATAAATATATTTTATTTTATATATACAAAGTTTGAAATACTCAAATAATGTGTTTGCAATTGTTGAAGAGTTATTTCAAGTGAGATCAGTGCAATGATAAGTACCACTTTGTCTCAAGTGTATGACTCAATTTTGTATTCCAAGTTGATGGCTTTTGCCTAAACTATTACCTTCAAAATATATCTATCAAATATTTAAACCCAAAAAACTTATATATCTATACATTTAACCAAACATATAACCATAATATTTTATACATATTAAGTATTCATCAAATCATGACTTGCAATTTATTATATATTTTTTTTATTATCAAATATTTCAAACAGTTTGGAGCAGTTTCATATATACACTCATTATATAAATAAAAATATTAAATTCAAAATAATATTTATGCAAGTTATTTATTTATTTATTGTTATTATAATTTTTTATATTTTTTTTATATTTTTTTTTTGATAAATAATAAAATATGTAGATGATTTTTGAGTCTGTTCAAGTGGCATGACTAAGGAATATAAATTTTTTCTTCTTTGTGCTTTTATAATATAATAATGATGATGGTAGAAAGAAAAAATAATAAATAAATAAAAATAATCATACGTCATCGTTCATTAAGAATCTATTTTGTTGAAAATATTCTTCAAGAAAATATTTGACATGTAATATTTTATTTACACTACATAGTTGATGTATGATGTTGAATATTATTTTTGCAAATAAATATAGTCGTCTAAAATTCAGCACATTGAAATAATGATATAAATTTTTTGATAATATAATTTATAATTAAACATTGAGGGTTTATATTATATTTTGTTGGGAAACTGTTCTTGCAGATTTAGAAGATAAGCCATCATCAATAAGCACAACAAACATAAATATCTCATCAACAAATTTCAAACTTTTCACCCCAAAAATGCAGCTAATAAAATAAATATTTGTAAAATTTTGTATAAAAAGTAACTGGAGTTGTATAAATGTAGGTTAAAATAATTTTTTTTGAGTGATTTAGGTCGATATATTGTGTATCCAATATAACAAGTAGTAACATACTGAAGATACCCTGCAATTAAAACGTCGAACGTGACATCTGGCAACATAAAACACCATGTACATGAAGCTACGATGTAAAATATATTTGTCCCAGTTGATATACACCCTTCTACTTCAACATGGAGTACATATGTATGTAAATATATTTACAATAATATATATATTTTATACTACTACCCTTTTTATATACACCCTGAACATATAAAATATTTTTGCCTGGAGCATTTTCGTCATGCACCGTATGTCAAGAACTTTATAATAATGTTACATAAAACTTTTGAACCATCAGCATTTATTCTCAATGAAAATGACATTATGCAATTGTCATAATTTTAAATTGAATGTAAATTAATAATACTGTCATTTCCTCATTTTACGTACGAAAATTGAGAGAATAAAAAATTAATATTTAAGCTGATATATAATTGAATGTCTTTTATGAATTCGCTTGTGCGAATATTCAAGTCGATATGGTTCTGGCATAATTGTGCTGTCGATTGGAAATATATATTTCTATTTAACAATGAGAAAAAATTTTGTTTCTCAATATGTGGGTCATAACTTGACGAATAATTTTAAAAAATTCAATATCAGAATTTAAAAAGTAATTGCTTTTTGAAATAAAAAAAAAATAATAAAAAGTAATTGCTGAAAATGAATGTTTGTCTGCGGGCAATGATGAAGATACAGCATTTACCAGACGTCTGAAATTCTCCATTTAATAACTAGACAGTATAATTAACTGTTTTTATTATTGCTTTGTTTTTACGATTCAAAAAAAGATGAAAAAAAAAATGGATTTTTAAAAATGCATAAATATATAGTGTGAGATATGTTGTTTTTGTTGAAGTAAAAATATCTTTTGTGGATCCGTTTTATTTTTTTTTGATGATTTTTTAAAAATATACTCAAATTTATCCATGAATTACCCAAAAGTATATAGTGCAAGTCAAAAATATTCAATATAATTTGTAAAATAGTATTTGAAATTTGTCCACTTGGCAATTATCTTTTTGTAAAATAGCAAAGATAACAAAGTCGAATTATCACTGATGTTCTCTTGTTAATAATAAAGAGAAAAACATTTAATTTTTCGTCTAAAATGTAAAGACACATTTGAAAATAAAACCTAGCAATTCAGAGTTTCTCTAATTCCTGTACTTTAGTAAATGCTTCTAATCGTACAAAAAAAAAAAAAAACCCTTCAATTCTACAAAACCAATTTTGCAAAAATAAAATTTAAAAAAACACTTGTCCCTGTGGCCAATTGTATGAAATTTTTTTGGACTTATTTTACATTTCTATATATATTTTGAAGATAAAATCCTAGAAATGACACAGCTCGAGGATAAATATTTTATTTTAGCAGACATAAACGATTAAACTTTTGACTAATATCCCTAAACAAAATTACATGCTCGACTCTTAATTATAGTGACAAGTTGTAAAATTTTCTTACGGAAAGATTGTTTCAAAATCATCTCCTCTATAATTTCCTTTTCTCTCTCTGCTTCTCTCATATTAATTCATAAATAGTTGCAAGGATAAACTTTGTGTGGCAAATGTTGTTCACTTTAATACACAAATCCTCAATTTCCAAAAAGCATATCAAAACTCTTTACTGAGATATATAGTTACAAGGATCCTACAAATGTTTATATATATTTTATCTAATAATATACAACATGTAAGAGAATTCCTTCAGCTATATAGACCAACTCACTTTACCTATATGACATTGTTTCGCACTGACTGACACAACAAATCCACCCAAGGGCGTTTTCTTGCTTTATCAAACAGCCAAACACAAAAAAAATCATATATTTTGTTGTGTTTACACAATACACATCAGCTACAACACGTATATATTCATTTTTATATTTTAAAAATACTTGAAAAACCTTTTTTTTCTCAACTTATGCAACTTGCATTTCACGCTTTCTCTCTAAATTCTTTTTTTTTTTTTTTGCAAGGGTTGGAGCTTTGTGTGTGTGTGCAAGCTGGCTTTGCCAAAAAGACATTTCGGGATCATCATGATTATGCGCATATTCAGTCACAGGGTGAATATATACAACTTACTATCATCTTGCAAATAAAAAAAAAATATATGTACACAGGGTCAACGACACTCTCAATGTACCTACGAATACATTTCACATGGATAAATCCCTCATATCATGTCTCGCAAATTTTACCTACATATTTTTTAAAAAGCTTCTTCTTTTTTGCTTTTCATTTTTAAAAAACTTATTCTTATTATTTAATAAAACCATCAAATATAAATTGAAAATAACATAAAACTAAAATTCATTTTACAACTGACAAATTTTTATTATTATTTTTGATGGATTTATTAAATAAAAGCTGTCAGGTTGAGAAAAGAATGAAAAAAAATGTCTGAACTTTGTACTCATTATATGGGCTATATAGTGTTTTGGATCATTGATGATGAAAAGTTCTATGATTTCGACAAAAGAGAGAGTAAAAAAGATAGAAAAAACATGAAAGAATTGAAAATGATGAGAGAGAAAGGGGCCCAAGGCAAGTCAACTTTGGTGCAATGCCTTATATTCCCTCGTTCCAAGTTTCCAATCAAGACCAGCTGGCGTAGGCTCTTGGCCCCTTGAGGCAAACTAGGCACGTCCCCATCACACACACACACACATACCTTAATGTTACGTACAACTTTTCTATACAATTTATATAACACATGACATACGGAAAGAAATCCTCGATCGAACCATCAAATATCTATGTGTGTTGTGAGAGTAAAGTGGAACAAGGGGAGAAAAAACAACAGAAAAAAAAAAAATAAAAAAAATACAGCAGCATAAGGAATAACTGGGCCCTGAAGGCCTTAAGGCACACCAAGCATAACACCCCAATGAGAACTAATCCCCCTGGTAAGATGATCCTCAGGCTGTCTTCACTGGGCTTCAATTTTTTTTTTTCTATTTATTTTTTTAACAGCAAGTCTCTCCCTTTTTTTTACGATGCACATATCAGCCCCAAAGCTTTATTCACCTTTTCATGTGTCATCCCCCTTTTAGTTTATTTATTTTTTCATTTCATTCAACCTGCATATGCACCATAATAAAAACCCCTATGACCTGCAGTACAACGTCATCGCCTTGGTATTTTAAAATTTGTAGATATATATTTAAACTTGACGTGGATAATATATACAATATGTTGATGGGCTTAAACATGACACTTGCTAATGGTTGCACAATGAAGCCTATTAAATTTCTCAAAGTCAACGATATGATGATGGTAAAAGATGAGGAGAAGGATGATAATGATTATGGTAAATAACAAGAACAACTTTGGAAATGAGAAAAAGGGTTTCAAATATATACGAAAACCACACCAATCAACTCTTGTAATTCTTAACTTTCTATCATCGTTATAATGTTAATTGAATAATTAATAATCCCATCAAGTTTTAACCCTTTATATTATGATTAATTTGTGTAAGCCTATGTAGCTAAAATTTAACAATTTAATTAAATGAATTTGTGTTTAGACTTTAGCTGATGTTCAATATATACAGACAAGAGAAAATCCATACACAGATATTAGATTTGAAGTAAAATCAATTTTCATTTAATCCATTTTCATGATTTCTGGAAATTGATGAATATTTTGTTTATAAATACAAATCTATATGGGATTATAAATATTTTTTTTTATTAGATATAATATTTAATTGAAAATTTCAATTGAATAAATGATTTATTTATATTTTTTTCTTTCATTGTATTTTGAACAAAAAAAAAACAATTTAGAGAATTATAAGGTTTATGATTATTTTTAAAATAAAATAAATGAAATGAAATGAAAATAAAAAATAGTGATAGTAAAGGGTAAAAAGAAGATAAAAGGATTTATTTTTTTTTCAAGTTTAGGAACGAAGAAATGGGCGGATGGGTGGCAACATTGAATCCCTTCGATATAAAATTTACGCCCAAACCGTTGTTCATCCCCCATTTCCGGATGATCCATCACAAGGAAAATTTCTATTTATTGGCTAGCACCAATCTCACATCCGTTTTACATCACAAATGTATTCTTTCGTTAAACTTGATATCTTTGTCTCATTAACTATCAAAAGAAAATTGAAAATAAAAATACACAATTGGGTGAGAATCAAGATCGTTAACGCAAAACAAAAAATAAAAATCAATAGACACTTAACTTGGTCAGTGATAGTATAATAAATCACCAGCTAAATTTTCCAACTAAATTTTTTAATTAAAAAGAAATTTGTTATTCAACAAGTCCAATATATGAAAATTCATTTTTAATAATTTCTTTTTTTGTATTTATTGTGTTACAGATTTATCTGGAAAAAAAAAGAAATGAAATTTTTTTTAATCATTGAGTCATCACTTGGAACACTGGATTCATTTATAGTTAACAAACTGGATAAATATTGTCCAGATAGAAATGGAACGTTTGAGTCATCTTGAGTACCATCAAAAAATATTATATCAGGTAATTTATTGTAAAGACAAATAAAATTTATATTTTATAAGCAAATGGATAACAGTTTTTTTTTTTCTTTCAAAAATACTAATTAAACATTCAGCCAACACAGTGGGCTTCTTTTTTATTTTTTTCATTTATTTTTCAAGCATTTTTATTCGTGCCAACAGAACTTACGATGCTAATGTAAGCAAATCCGTCGTGTTCATGTCTGATATGTTGGTCTTTTTGCTGGCTTAGCCATCACTATCAAATGCTGCGATCATACTTTGCCCTACTTCCGATTATGTGAATAGACATTTTCGATTGCTATCATTTTACCAAAAATAAAAATAAAATAAATAATAAAATTCATAAAAAATAAAATAGAGAGGGAAAAATACACACAATAATCTTCACATCTCATTCAATATGACTTTCTTTTTATTTATTTTTCTATTTTTTTTTTTTTTTTTATTGGAATTTTTATTTTGAAATTTTTGTATTTTATGGGATATAATTAAATTGTAATTTTGTGATATTTTTATTTTAGATATCAAGTATTCTGGGTGGTCGGAAGTTGGTGAAAACTGAGAGGAGTTGGACTGTCAATGCTGATCATCACGTTGAATCGACGTGGAGAACAGTGAAACCTTTACAAATGAACTTTGTCGGTAAAACTTTTGTCTAACATTTCAACTAGTGAAATAAATATATATACTTTAAAGTCAAAAAGGAAAAACGTCTTTTAAAGTGTGTGTATATATATTAAGTAAGAAATAGTGTGACGAGTAGTTGAAACTAAAACTTAACTTTGAATTTAAAGTTTTTATAAAAGGCAGTAGTTGAAGTACTTGTGTTAACGGAAAAAGCCGTCATCTGGCTAACTTTACATCTACCAAAGAAATAACACAAATTGTTTACAACATTTGAAGATAAATTAACAAAAAAATTGAGACTTAAAATTTTACAACATACTGCCAAATAAACAAAAAAAATAAAATTTTGTTTAATGCTAATAATTTGCAGTCTCTGTATTTCTTTGAACGAATAAGAAAAAAAATAAGAAAAACGAACAAACAAACGTGTTAACGTAAAAAAATAAAAAAAATAAAGAAAGTAGGTAAAAGAGATTTTGAAGAAGCCTCAGATAAACTTAATCCCAATAAGAAAGAAAAAAATCGAATTGGAAAAAAAAGAAAAAAAAAAAAACAAAGCCATTGAAGAAAGAAAAGTTAAGATTATTTTTTCTTTTTTTTTTTTTTTATATAAAATTTCCAATTTTCCTCTTATAATAAAAGTGTCCTTAATCCAATCATCAAGCATATTTCAGTTTGAAAAAAGTAAAACTAAATAATTAATAAAATGGCACTAAGGATGGGTTTGATTATGGCAATATTATGCTCAATACTAGTTGAAGGTACAAGTAATGGAGGTGAAAGTGGACCAAATAGTCCAGTATTTAATCTTGATCATACAGCACTTGAAAAAAATATTGCAGCAATATTTAATAAAGTTGCACATAGTTCAGCAACAACAAAACGTAGTGTACCAGCATATGAAGCACAAGTATCAGCATCAACAACATTATCAACAATACCATCACCATTAACAACATCAACAACAACAACAACAACGCCATCATCAACCCCATCATCATATTCATTATTTTCATCATTAACAACTTTACCATCATCATCATCACCAACACCACAATCATTACCACCATCAAAAAATATACCAATATCACGTGTTACAGTATCACCAACATATCGTGAATTACCATCATATGCACCACCATCAAGAGCACCATTTACACCACCATTACCACCAGAATATCTTAATCCATTTGCTGATAAACCAACATTACGTGGTACCAATTATGAAACATCACATACTGGTGTAAGACGTCCAATACCACCACCAAGTTTAACACCAGCACATGAAAGAATACCAATAAGACCACCAGATTTAATACATGATCCGGTACAAGATTCAGATAAATTTCCACCAGGTTATTCATCAAATTTAGATGGTTCAATTGGTTATTATAATAACAACAACAACAACAACAACAACAATAATAAAAATAATATACCAATTATTAATAATAATAACAAAGATGATCGTGATAATGACTCATCTGATTATAATAGTGATAGGAAAATTAGTAGTAATAATAATGATTTTGTACCAACACTACATTATCCAAGTATTTCACGTATTTTATCTGGTAGTAATGGAAGAAAACAAGATATACCAGAAATATTATTAAAGCCATTGTCAACAAAAATGCCTGTATCTGGTGGTGGAAGTAATATACCAGCATTATCAACAACTGAAAAATTAACAACAATATCAAATGAAATGAAAACAACAGTTTCAAGTATTGGACATTCAACATATCCAACAATATTTAATTTACCAAATACAAGAAGAAAACAAAATGACAATGATCATGATGATAGTGGAGATGACGATATTGATGATGATGAAGATGATACAGATGATGATGATGATGATAATAATAATGATAGAAGAAGAAGTAATTCACGTGAAACTGGACATATAAAAACTGAAGAAATTGAAATAGTTGATGCTGAAAGATTACCATATCCACAAGCACAACCACCATCACCATCAAAAAGACCAAATGAATTATCAACAAGAAAAATAATATCAAATCCAGAAAAACATCCATTAGAATCAACATGGAGAATAGCATGGTGTTTACATGTTTATATTGCAGCAACAATGTTTACAGTAATGGCATTATATTCAATATATAAAATAGTACGTTTTAATGAGTCAAATAATTTATTAACACAATCATATTTTTTGACAGTACATTTATTATTAACAACAGTATGTACATTACGTTGTTTTCATTTATTTTATGATGCATATAATCTTGGTCATTCATTGTCAGAACCAGTATCACAAGTATTATTATATTTACCAGCACCATTATTATCAACAGCATTTGCAACATTATTTTTGTATCTTGCAAAATGTTCTGGTGCACCAGCATTAAATACAAAATTATTATCACCAATGAGTATAACATTGTGTTCAATAATTCATATAACAATGTGTATGAGTCTTCATATATCTGATTATATAATACGCAATCCAAATGACGAAAAACCAGCTAAATTATTACCACTTATTTGTCAATGTATTTATATTGTAATATGTGTTAGTCTTGGATTATTTTATATGTATGTTTATCGTGTTGTACGTACACAAATTAATTTAATAACTAAAAAAACAATTGGTCCAAATGTCGGTAATGATCCAACAACAATTGCCCTTAATAGCGCAATAACAACAACAATTGCAACAGCATTGTTATTTATTGTTATGGGATTTTTACAATTATATGGTATATTTGGTATACAAGAAAAATTCAAACAGCCATATCCATGGTTATGGTGGGGTTGGCAATTTTCAGTAAGACTATTAGAACTATCAATTTGTGGTCTATTAGCATGGGTTGCTAGTTTATCACAGTATCCATTACGTGAAAAACAAATGCAACAACATTCAGCTCATTCGGGCTTTGCATTATTTCCATGTGGTAGTTCAACATCAACTGAAAACATGGATGATGTATTATATCCAGCCATATGTAGTACAAATCAAGCAATACAAAATTACACATTGAGAACTGGTAAACAAGTTTATGATGATAGTTTTCCATTGAATACATTACCTGATCATTTGAACATAACTGGTACATTTGAACGTCATTCAATACGTAAATCCGGTACAATGGCACATTTTCCACCATCACACAGTGCAAATAATAATGGCGGTGGTGGTGGTGGTGGTGTCATGGTAATGGTATACAAACAATGAGAGGTTCTGATACAAGACACTCAACAAGACATATGCCTGAAGCAATGCCAATTGCAAGTGGTGCAACTGGTTCAACAATGCTTGTTGCTGAAGATGGTTTTGTTAGATTTCGTAGTATTGGAGCTGAGGATGATGATTATAGTGATAGCCAAAGTATTGTTGGTACACATGGCAGAGGTGGTACTACTGGTTCATTATCTGGTAGTGTTAGATATTCAACAAGACACCAAAATTCACAACAACAACAACATCATCATCACCATCAACAACAGCATCATCAACATCAACAACATCAACATCCACATCAGTATCAGCATCCGCATACGTTACAACATTCACATTTAACACAAAGTCATCATCAAGGACATCATCAAAGTCATCATCAGCTTTATAATAATACGTAGAAAATGCCTCAAATGGCATGCGTCAAATGGCGTTCGCCAAAACCAATTTTAAAAAAGGTAAATTATTATTTTATTTTATATAATTTCTTATTCATGAGAAAAAGAAAATATAATTTATATATTTTTTTTTTTTTCATAAATTTAATTTTATTGTTTTTAAATTTTACAGCTTTTTCCTTCTACAAGGCATATAATTGTTAAAACTGAGTATGGAAATCCGAGAGTGTGCTCTCTGTCTACTCGACGTTGCACATCCGAGGAGATAATTTAATTCAACGCTAATAAGTGTAAAATATGATCCATCCTATTGTATAGAAAAAAAAGAAAATTAAAAATTAAAGATAATGAAAAAGAAAAAAAAGATAGATGAGAGATGAAAATACGAGGGAAATTTTAAAAGTATTATTCTCGCTCTTTCTCAATTTAATTCATCATGAAACAATTGTATTATTTAATTGAACAAAAGTGAAAATGTTTTCATTTATCATGAAAATAATATGAAAATATTTTACCTTTTTGCTGGAGAAAAAAAAATATATATTTGTGTTAATATTGCATCGGTGTAATTTAAAATTGTGTCATTCAAATTATAAAATTAATTTTTCATAAAATCGATACGACGATTCTGGTGAATTTATGGATATAATTTCATTTGTTTTTTTTCTTTTTTCAATTTATCTTTGATTTTAATTTCTTCTTGAACGCGAGTCATTGAGAAAAAGAAAAACGAAATAAATTATTGACAAAATGAATGACAAAAAATACAGTGTATTTTTTAAAAAATATATATTCAAATTGTCAATAGACAATTATTTATTTTTCTTTTTTTCAGTTAATATATTATTAACTTAAATAAATATATATATATATGGAAAGAAAGATAATATTTAATTATTATAAAATTTGTACAGTCGATATAAAATTATCATTCAGTCTTATCATCTTGGTGGAGACATTAGCAGCTAGTTCGTAAAATAAAAAAACTAAATTAATAAATTAATGAAATTTAAATGAAAAAAAGTAAATAAACAATTACGAGCTTGCATTGTCCAACTGTGTATACTTGACTTGAGTCACAATTAATTAATAAAGCGAATAAAAATATGTGTAATAATTATTAATAATAAAAAATAGAAACATGATGGAAAAAAAAAACTTTTTAAATATTAAAAATAACTGGATTGTTAAAATTTTTCAAAAAAATATATATAAATGTGCCAGAAAAAGACTGTACTTAAACAAATGAAAAAAGACAATTTAATTAATCAATTTTTATTGCAATAAATTGGCCAGCAAAACTCGATTAATTTTTATTTATTTTTTTTGTTATTTTTTTACCGAATTTTTTTTTTTTTTTTTTTTTTATTTAAAAAATTTATGGTACAAAATAGCTGAATTTTTAATTAATTTTTTATTTTATTTTTTATTTAATCAATGATGTATATGTTTATACGATTGTAAATAATAATTATACAATTAATTTTTAAGTAAATATTATTAGGTTGTTTAAATATAAAAAAAATAATAAAAAAATATTAAAAATAAAATTAACTAATTTTCAGTACTTTACGATATTAAAATGAAAAAAAAAAAAATTTTAATAAATATTATTAAAAATCGTAGTTACTTGTAAATGACAGAATGTGATTTTTCATTATAATTTTTAATAGTTTAATAATAAACAATATAATTATTCAAAGACACGAAAATGAATTTTTTAAAAAATCGAAATAAATTTAAACGAAATATGTATTTTTTTTTAACTGCCAGATTAATGATAAATAAAAAAAATTATTTATTATTCAAATACAGTACTACAATTGCATATTATTCATGTATTTAATACGTGTTTAATTATAAAATCAGGTCACAGTTATTTATCGATGAAAAAACAAAAATAATATTTCGAAAAAAATTAAATTTTGTGACATAGGAGAAGCTAATTTGACTTGACGTACTTAAAAGTATTAAAACACTGTTGGAATATGGAATTTTTTCATTTAAAAATTAACAATTAAATATTAATTAACAAAAAAAATTAATATAAATATTCCCAGTGTTTGATTCCAATATATTATTTTAATTATTTTAAATCAATTCAAAATTGTAAATTTATTTAGATGAAAGAAAAAAATTATATTTATTTATTTTAAACTCGTTCATTATGACGATAAACATAGAAGAACACAAAAGTTATATGTAATTTGAAATACAGTCAAACACTTGAATAAAAAAAAAAACTGCTTGTCTTTAAAAGAGAAAATCTGTAAATGAATTTAATAATATTAAATTGTACACTATACCAATGAATTGTCTCTGTTTATTTATTCAACTATATGATAATTTATTTCAGAGTTTATCAAACAGTTGTGTTCTCTTCTCGTAATTATTTACAACAATTTACAATTTGTTGTTATAAAAACATATGGCCTTGTGAGAAATTATAGTAAAATGCCGGAAAATTAGTAATAATATTTATCAGACGTAAATGTTTGGCACAGCTCGTTTCCTTGCAGAAATTATTCGGGAAGTTTGTGCATCTTGTTGGCTTGATGGTAAAGATGATGTTGGTTGTCTTGGGTGACTTGATGACCTTGCTCGATTTG
>JAPYYR010002572.1:0-14112 GCA_030523065.1 Aphidius colemani
CCCATCATCCCACATCCTCTGATAGCCCTGTATCAGAAGCAAGGCCTTACAACCCTTCCTAAATTAACGTGGTCAATTTGGATACGTGGTGTGAAACAATGTGATTAATATATAAATCACATTAGTTGATGAATAAATTTACATGTGATTTGTAATTAGAAAGGTGATTTATATATTGATTACATAATGCCAATGAGAAGGATTTTAGACAAAAAAACAATACCTTGACATGTCGAGTTAGACGGGAACTTTTCATTTATTTATTATTATAATTATTATTATAATGCAATGCAAATAATATTGTTTTAAAGTATAGATTTTCTTTTTCAGAAATCTACTGTAGTTTTGCAGAAATATCTAACAGTGCACGATAAGACAAGAGAAGGCTCATTCTCGTTTTGTCTTGTCTCGCGACATCACTAATTATAGAAACAAGAATAAAAAATTTTTTCAAACAATTTTCCCTGTTAGCAATAGCATCTTGAATAAGCCAACTCTTGATCAGGAAGTGATCAAGACAAATATTCTTAAAGGGAAAGAGTACCTTGGTCAAATGTTAATCTTTTAAAATCTTTTAAACAATGATCCCTTATAAACTATCGAATAAATTAAGACAATATTTTTTCAAAAAAATTGTGTTGTAAAATTCAATTTCGAATACAATGACACTCTTCAAAATTGTTAATAATGAAAAAATCTATTAATAATTCATAGATTCCGTCGTTAACAGTGAAATATTAAAAACAAACAATTTCTCTATTAAAAATATTTCTCTATTAGAAACTTGAAAAAAATAAAGTCTCCTTGGCGGGAAACGAACTTGGGTCTTTTGCATTCCGGGAAAACGTCATGACCTCTAGACTACAGAGCTTCTCAATTTTTTCAAGTTTCAACAAGTTAACGCCGACGCCAACTATTCGTCATTGACCCATTTGAAAAAAATATATAAAAACATGTCTTCCTTTTTTTTTCTCCACTGATGATCCTTCTTTTAAAATATTTCTGGCTTCATTGTAAAGTACTCGCTTATCACTGAAGAAACTCGAGTTCAAGACCTGATTTGAGTAAATTTTTTTTTACTTTTCTATGAAATAAAAGGTTATTTCATAAAATAATTTTTCAATTTTGATAGCAGAACAAAGGGGCATCATGAAACGCACAAAAAAATATTTTGCCTTGCCCTACTAACCACAAATTTCCTGTTTACATTTTTGAAAAATTTCTGAAAACGTTTTCAAACAACTTTCCGGAAATAATTTCTAGAAATGTTAACTCGATATTTTATAGAAAATTTCGAAATACTTTTTAACTGGGTATCTTATTTTCATTAATTTTTTTATATTTTTTGTTGATCTGTGATTTAGAAAACCGGAAGACTGACTGACTGATCAATAATTCTTAAATTATATTTTAAATTTACTCTTTTAAATGTAGCTAATCATCTAAAAACTTTAATTCCTGTAGAAATAGCAATAATTATAGTAGCTGAAGTAAAATAAGCTCGTGTATCAACATCTATACCAACAGTAAATATATGATGTGCTCATACAATAAATCCCAAAAATCCAATAGTTATTATAGCATAAATTATTCCCAAAGTTCCAAAAGTTTTTTTCTTACCACTTTCATTATAAGCAATATGAGAAATAATACCAAATCCTGGTAAAATTGAAATATAAACTTCAGAGTAACCAAAAAATCAAAATAAATGTAATTCTAAGTTTTATACGAATTATTAATCTTATTGATATACTTAATATACCTGATCATATACCAAAAATAAAATATAAAATTCCAATATCTTTATGATTTGTTGAATTAATAATAATAATACTAATTTTATAATCTTTAATTTAAAAATTAATAATTTATTAATTAAAATCATTATGAACCATAATTGATAAATATCATCAATCATGGTTATTATTATCATTTATTAATAATTTGTTGATAATTTTTCAGAAAAAAAAAAATGTAACAACGTTTCAAATAAATGAATTGTTTCTGAGACATTTCATTTTATTTTGAAATAAAATATCATATTAACTTATTTTAGTTATGATTATCACTCGAAATTCTCGGAATCCCAGCTACGAAGCATGGGACAAAGCGGAGGCGGTGACCCTCATTGAAGTTTCCCCTTTGGTTTGAATTTGATGATTTTTAAAATATTTTACTCACGATTTCTTCCTTAACCTTTCGGTTTACGCGAAAAACTATGGACACTTAAAAACTAGCTAATTGATTCCCTACATCTTTTATAGAAACTATTCTCTCCTTCGACCTATAGCTTGCCCAATATACGCAAATAAACCCTTTTTGGTTTTTTTCACCCTCAAAAAAAATTTTCACCATTTTTCACTATGACTAATCGATTTCCCACCCTCAAATACTGTTCTCCCCTCATATTGTTGAAGTAAAATTTCGGGGAAAAAACGAAATGAAACGGAAAATTATTTGATTCAATTATCTCAAATTTTCTTCTATTCTTTTTCAATTATTCCGGTTTCTTAAAATGTATGACATCCTGGAATGATTACTACTCAGACACGGCGGCTACCCGTGTAGGAATCGCCAAGACTCACAACACGGCCATGCATTGGCCGATCAATGGCTCCCAATGATTGGTAGCCACGCAAGGCCCATCCATGGTCCATCGTTGGGAGACGACTGGCGCATTCTTGTACTGCCGATTCATGGTTTTAATCCATGGCCAAGCTTTGGCTGAATCTTAGACGGCCGATGATTAGCAACAACGCATGGGCCAAACTTGGCTGACTTTTGAGTCGCCGTTACTTTTTTGCCAATCAATGGCCAATCTCTGGCTGATATATTATTGGACATTGCTCGGTTGCCAGTCATCGGCCAAGTCTTGGCAGATATTCATTGGCCAAGCCTTTGAATTTTTTAATAGCCAACGCATGGTTCCCATCACTGGCCCAGCTTTGGCTGTCTCTCGGGCGGCCACGAGTTGGTCTTTGGTTTATGACAAAAATTTTTTTTACCAGTTTCGTTACAGCCACCGTGGCAGAATAGTAAGGCTCCAAGATGTCACGCAGAAGACCCGAGTTCAAGTCCAGGTAGAATCAGAAATCATTCTTGTTTAGTTATAATTAGTGGGCCATTTATCGGGCCAATGTTGGGAAACATAAATGGTCCATTCATGGCAGCCAATATTAAATAACCGTAACGCTCCATTCTAACCACGTTAATGGCAGGCCATTAATGGCGAAAATTTATGAATAAGTTTCTGACTTGACTGGAATTAACCAAAGACCAATTTCGAAGCTCGGCGAGTGATAGCGATCATGTCTCAGCCATTTAAGACCCAAAAGCTTGGTCGATGAATGGAAATCAAGCAATAGCCATTAACTTATCAGCCCCAAATTAGCTCATCATTTGCAACCATTACATGTCCATTTGAGAGTCAGGCAAGGCTTGACCATGAAAAAAAACCATGAACTGGCAATACGATAACGGGCTAGTCATTTATTAAGGGTCGAATGGCCGGAGCCTGGCTACCAATCACTAGGCGCTATTGATTGGCCAATGCATGCCCATGTTCTATGGCGAACTGTCTTGGCGAACCTACACGAAAAGTTCTCGATACATTTGTTTACCAACCCATTTAAACTTGTTCTATATCCACTTACTACGCTTGAAAGCAAATTTTGCATGTAATATTTGTTAAACTTCAAAAGATTCAATCATCATCCTTACTTTATTAAGTAATCATCCAAAAAAGCACGTGTGACAAAAATTAAAATTCTTAAAACTCCAAGGAGATTCAAACCGTAACCTGAACACAATTTCAAAAAAGTTTCTGATAAAAATTAGATTGAAAAATTTCGGTTCAACAAAAATCATGTCGAAAAAAATGAAAATGAGGTCAAAAAAGATAAGAAGTTTACAGAGAATAATAAGAAGATTAATTTTTTTTTTCTTAGTTCGAATAACTTGGTCATTGTGCAAGTGAATGTTATTGAAACACCAGTAGAAATCAAAATAAGAATCGAAATAATCAAGGTAGAAAAACGGAAAACTAGGAAGAGCTGGTAAGGGCTGTCACTGAATTCATTCCCACGCCGGATTGCTGAACAATGTTGAAATATGTTGAAAATTGATTAATCAATTGATTTATTATAAATGACGACAGATTAATCAATTGATTTCTAATAAACGACGACAGATACAAGCAGATGAGAGCTTAAGAAGCTGCTAGCATCGACCAGTAGAGAAATTACAAATCGTGGTACATCGGGTAGACTCGGTTTCATTCGAAATTGCTTGATCAATCGATTGAAAATGTAAGAGTAAGCTGGCGAAGTTGAGAGAACATGATAGAGGAAATGATCGTAATGAACTCAGATATTTTTTCGGAAAGGAATTCAGATGAATATGCCCCGCCACGAAACTTAATTCGGGTATCTCGGGGGGAGTCGGAAAAAATCCAGCAATTACCCTAGTGAGTTGGAGAAAATTGGTTAAAAATAGATTCAACATCAATAGAAAAATCGATCAAGAAAATGGGAAAAAGAAACTAAATGTAAAATTTTTGGTTATTTGTGTCAAGCCGGTGCTAACAGGGTCGTGTGAAGCTGGTTAAAGACGCTCGACACAGTCTTGTGTCAAGCCGGTGCTAACGAGGCTCGTGTGAGACTGGGTAAAAACGCCGGGCACAGTCTTGTGCCAAGCCGGTGCTAACGAGGCTTGATTCGCACAAGCCTGGCACAGTTGTGCAAGCCCGAGAACTCCTACCTGGGTGTGTGTCTAAACTAAAAATTATAATCAAATCTTCCTTCAGGGTCAAAGTATAAATCTAGATAGTTTCGTTGAAAATATTAATTCCTCTAGTGAAAATTCGGTTCAAGATTTGATCAAAACTTGATCAGGCAAGTTGATTTTAGATCAATTTCTGATCAAGCAACTTGATCAAGAATTGATCAACACGTAACCCAAGAATGGATCAAGACTCGATCAAGCTACCTGGTCAAAACTTGACTACCTACCTGGTCAAGAATTGTTCAAAACGTAACGCAAAAATGGATCAAAAAATGATCAAGCTACCTGGTCAAGATTTGATCAGATTACCTGCTCAAGATTTGATCAAGTTACCTGGTCAAAATTTGATCGACTTACCTGGTCAAGATTTGATCAAGTTACCTGCTCGAAACTTGATCAACTTAATGTTTTTTTTTTTTAATTAACTTCATCTTATTCATTAATTACCTGTTTATTCATTGCTATTGAGAAGAGAGGTGGGTAAAGGAGATGATAAGATTCATACTTTTACAATTGAATAAATTAAGTGCACGCAACTCACTGGTCTTGAACCCACGGACGATGAGGTTTCAATTTGTAACCGTACGCCTTAGACCGCTCGGCCACCAGGATAGCTATTCTCAGCATAATTATCCCATGTACACGGGATAACATGAAAACGCTCAAAAGCGATGTGGACGTTTGATGGAAACCATTGAGAAAGATACAAATAAAGCCATAAATTAAGGTGAATTCTCACAAAAAAGTTATCCCAGTCGCCCGGGATAAAGAGCGAATAATTATGCTGAAAATAGCTAATTCAGGCCTTCCATGAAGATACAGATTTTTTCATCTTTATATTGTACGTTTAGTCAAAACGCACCCTTTGATCGAGATTTGACCAGGTTTATTTGATCAAGATAAGATCAAGATACTTGATCACATTTTGAACAGGAAAAATTGTTTTAAAAAAATTTCATTTCGAAGCGTTAAGCTTGATCATCTTTTGATCAAGATTTGACCAGGTTCACTTGATCAGGATGCAGTCAAGTATCTTGATCAAATCTTGAACAGGGAAACTTATTTTAAAGTTTTAAACTTGATCATCTCTTGATCAAGATTTGACCGGGTTCACTTGATCAAGATGTGGTCAAGTATCTTGATCAAATCTTGATCACGATTCATTCAGGCTTTCTGGAATAAGGTAACTTGATCAATACTTGATCAGAGTCGAATATTAAATCCTCAAGCCCGACCGGATTTCCACTCAGGTCGTACAAAGGTTAATCTTTATCAGAGTTGCTATTGATTACTCGACACACACACGCACATATATTTTTTTTCCTTTCGGTAAGTCAGTCAATAATTTTTCAGGGATCATTGATACTTGTAGTGATCCTTGACTCGCGTTTTTTTTTTTAAATTTTTTTTCACAGTTTTTTTTTATTTTTAAGTTTGATTCTCATATTTTTTATTAAGTTCATTTCAAATATTTCTTTTCACGTTTAACTCACTTGGGGTAACTCAGTTTTTTTCGTACAATTTTTACTGAACTACATCTTACTTTTTTTTTTCCCTTCCGTAGATTTTTTATTTAGCTTTGAAAATAGCCAAACAATTGAAATGTGGCAATTTTTACCAGCTAAATTTTTTACTCGACCACCCAAAAACTCAAAAATGATAATTATTATTCATCAGAAAAAAAACTTTGCACGAAAAAAAGCTAAGTTTCTTGTTTTGTCATGCGAAACCGAGAAGTGTTCCACATTTTTTTTAAAAAAATAGAAACTTGGACAAAATAAGAAGTCCCCCGCCGGGAATCGAACCCGGATCTTTTGCATTTTCGGCCAACGCCTTGAACTTTAGACCACAGGGCTTCTTTATTTTTTCCTTTTTTTCCAAGTTTCAACGAGTTAACACCGACGTCCATCTATTCGTCATTGAGCTATTTGGAAAAAACAGAAACATGGAAAAAATAAAAAGTCCCCTCGCCGGGAATCGATCTCGGGTGTTTTGCATTTCGGGCATACACCATGACACATGGACCACAAGGATTTTCAATTTTTAACAAAACTTGTCAAAACTAGATAAAATATGAAGAGAACCATAATCAGCGATAAATTGCTACGGGGGGCACTCTGGGGTACCACTAGTCTAAAGTTGCCCACGTCCGAGATAAGGACCGTGTATAATACTCAAAGTTATTGTTGAATCAATATTCGGGTTTTTTATAATTAATAATTCATTATTTTTTTCTGATAGAAGAAATGATTCCTACTGTACCTGGAAAACCGATACTTATACCAGTGTTATCGACGGACTCAGATGCGGTTGACATTCGTTGGGAAAGGTCATTAAATCGAGATGATTTATCGTTCTTGGGGTATTTGATTGAACATCAACGTCTTGGATCTCCACACTGGATTCAATCAGTACCCAATTTGTGTATGTTACCACAAACAACGATTGCGGGCCTAGAACCAGGATGGCGATATCACTTTCGAGTTAGAGCTAAAAACTGTTATGGTTTTTCACAACCGAGTGAAATATCAGATCCACTTATCGTAACTCTGCAATCTTCAAGTACTTTGGCTCCCAAGTTCGAACTTGCGTTACAAGATACAACCATCTTAGAGAATGACCGGGTAAGGAAAGCTTGTTGATGATTTCTTAGATTGAGATAAATTTCAGACTCATTTACAGGTGGAATTCCTTGTTCAATTTAGTGGTATTCCTATTCCAAAAATATCTTGGTTCAAAGACGACTTCGAGATCTTTAGCAGTCGTAGAACTAGGATTGTTACCGAAAATGGAAAAAGTACTCTGCTCATTTATCAAACTTCTTTGAGTGACGTTGGTCAAATTAAGTGTACAGCTGTGAATAAAATCGGTCATTCGATTACCCACGCAAATCTAATTCTTGAAGGTTCGTAAAATTACATGCATTGCGTTAAAAAGTAAATAAATTAGATGAATTGTGATTGACGTATATTTATTTGTCAGCACCACCAAAAATACGCCTACCTCGTCAGTACGAAGATGGTTTGCTTTTTAAGCGTCAGGAAACTATCTGGTTGAAAGCATTCATTGCCGGTCAACCTTTACCGAAAGTAACGTGGTTTCATGACACAACAGAAATCCATTCCGATATTAGACATGTGATAGAGATTTCTGATTCGGGAGAGTGTCGTATGAAAATAGTTGGAGCTAAAAGAACAGATAGAGGGGAGTATACCGTGCTAGCTACTAACAAAGTTGGAGCAGAAAGAGCATCGTTTCTGGTGACTATTACAGGTATTTGAAATCAACCAAAAAAACACGAAAAAAACTTAGATAAGAAATAAAATTGTTTTATCATATAGACCGACCAGCGTCTCCTGGTAAAGCGACAATCACGATGAATTTGGGAAGATCAATCACCTTGTCATGGGAAGAGCCAAGTGATGATGGCGGTTGCAAAATAGGAAGCTACATCATAGAATATTACCGAGTAATATGCCACAAGGAAAAAAAATTGAAAATAATTATCTTTATAATTATTATTTTCATATAGGTTGGGTGGGACGTTTGGCTAAAAGCTACAACATGCCGACAACCACAAACTACTATCAGTGATTTGTTTGCAGGATCAGAATACAAATTCCGAGTGAAAGCCGAAAATCCATACGGAGTTAGTGAAATGAGTGAGGAAAGTGATATAATTTACATCCCAGATTGTAAAACAGGGTGCGAATTATCAAAATTATTAATTCAATTCCTATCTTTGAAAAAATATTTCTCTGGATATTTTCAGATAATTTTCAGTTTCTTTTCGTGTTTTTTTATATTAGTCAAGATGATTTCGTAACACTAGCAATTTTTCATGGTGGATTGAAAAGTCAAGTAAAATATCGAAAATGAATTCTTATTACAAATGATATCAAAAATAAGATTATCCTCATTTTTGAACTAGTATATTCCAATTCAGAAATACTCTTATGTATTTCGAACTTAGAAGGGAGTCAATTTCAGAAAAATACGAAAGACAGTTATTATATGTAAAATAATTACGGAGAAATATTCTTATCAACATGAAAATGGTACATTACGCAGTAAGGGACTGATATGTAAATTTGTATACCGTGATCAAGCATGAACTTTTTTCCATTCTCGAGTTCTTAAATTTGCACAAGAGAAGTAGACTTATGCGCGACGAGTCACGTAGATTATTATACAAAACAGCCCTGGTAGAAAAATTCAGTCGGCCCGACTCAACCTACATAAACAATAAACATATATATTTCATAAGAGTAAATTCCGTTTTATTTTTCCTTTTCAAATCTGTAATAATGATAAAAAAAGAAAATTATTAGTAACGATTTCGTTCCCTTTGAAAATTGCAAATTTTTAACACCCTGGTGGGATGCCGTGTTAATATCGTGATTAATTTGATGGTATTTGTTGCTCGATAAAAGTATATATTTATAAAAGTAATATGAATGTTTTTTAAATAACAAAAAAAATGTAACAGCTTCATTTACTTTTATTTAATATAGTGTTTTTATTTAATATATATTACATAAAGTGTTTTGTTTTTTTTTTTTTCTTTTTATCTTTTTTTAAACACGTATTTTGTGTTGTGTAGTCTGGGCTTTTCAGTTTTTATGGAAATGAACATAAAAAAAATGAATAAGCTACGTTAAATGCATGGAGGTGTACAAGTAGGGTAAACTCTTATGTTGAAGCACAAGCTGTTGGTGAGGCTCACGGACTGGATAAAGTCAGTCCTCCTTTGCCGGTGACGTCGCTTGTGCCTCTTAAGTTCCATGACCACATGTTATTTTTGTTTATAATTCTTCATAGACTTGACATGTGTGATGATAATCTGACAAGCCGAAAAAATATTTAGTTTATAATTACTATGACGATTTAAACTAGGATCGTCAAATACCAAAATTGATAAGACTATTATTGTCTCATGATCACTATGTCAACATAGTACAAAAATGTATACTTTCTACTTGTCAATCATCAGAGGGGAATAAAAATAATAGTTTTTAGTACTTTTATGTAAATTTTTTTTGTACCAAAGGTACTATTTTTCTAAATATCAATGGTCTTGAGTTTTAATAGAGCCTGTTCATGTAAATCTAAAATTATCATATTCGTCGAAATATAAGTAAGGTCGTAGATCGTTCAACAAGAATTTATATAGTTAAAAACTTTGTGCCACCTTAGATATTTTACTGCCACTAAATATTTTTTGACTTGTAAAATTATCATCACACATACCAAGTCCATGAAGAATTGTGAACAAAAATAACATGCGGCCACGGAACTTAAGGAGCAGAATTGACATCACCGGCAAAAAAAGGTACGTACTTGCTCTATTCTGTGAGCTTCAGTAAAATCTAACAGTTTACCCTCCATGGTTAAGTTCTAGAATTGTTAAGTGCTACCATCTACAAGCTTTAGTAAAAGAATGATGGTAAAAATGAGTAAGTCTTATGCTCTACAGTATTCTGTGAAATTTTTACATCCATGTTTTTTTCTTAGTTTTCGTAATATTTTGCTCCAAAGATTTCGCAACATTTTTCCTTTCTCATTTGTAAACTCAATATTATCTGAATAAGTTTTTTTTCATTAGAAGCTGTAGCGCTCGTCAATATCTTTGATTTGAGCCTATTTTAAATAGCCTAACTTAATTGTTATGAAAGCTATGAGACTTATTCTCAAAACATACACAGAACAGAATACTATAGTGTGAAGCTTCGAGTCTATTCCACCTCCGTAAAACAAAAAACTAAAAATACGCTTGTTTTAGTTTTAATATAAAATTTCTGCTTTATTAGTTCAGAAGCTATAATTACTTTTTTTTTTGTAGTCAAATCCAATACGTTGGTTAGATCTATAGGGTCACCTACGTAATATCATCTCTTTAACACAGTCAAACTTCAGAAATTACGTTTCTCTTATGACGTCATTTTTTACACTGTTTTTTATCATAGCGTTTATGCACAATATCGTCAGCAACTGTAAAGCTTTCGATTAATGACATGTCACTTTGTTTTATTTGTGTAGGTAAAACAAGAAGTTAATATTAAGCATGATCATAATGATTGACATTTCCAGATTGAATTATACTGCTCAGAATCTTATGTTGATATCCGATATGACAAATGTATACCAAAATTACAAAGAGAAAGATCTTCGTCGAAAACAGGAAAGAAACTACAATAAAGTGGTGAATTCGACAGTTGCTGCGTTGTCCGACAGTTCAGAAAAATGTGAAATAGAATCATGGCATACAATTGAGAAATCTGGCCAAAGCATGGCACCAAAGCTTAAAAAAGGGAGCAAAGTAACTTTCTCCGACGAAACACTGGATTCAGAATTCGGATGTGCATCGCAAACTCTCTTAGACTCTAACGCAGATAATCATTTCAACTTTCTTTCTCAATATAAGATCACTGACAGCTTTCTAAAAAAAAAACATACAGGGTTAAGCCAACAATCAAGTACACCAAATGATATCATATCAAACTTGAACAGTGAAAATGATGGTACCTTTTCCGAGAAGATAATGAATTCAAAGACTAACAATGAACAGACAAATAAAAGATTTTTTGATTGCATAAAAAGCATTGAGATTACAGAAAATACAGAAAAAAATATGATTCGTAGTAGCGCGAATGACCCGTCATTGATTTTCAGAAATGCATTTGAAGACTACAATCATTTGACAGTGTGCACATCTAATGGAGAATCCAAGAAAATTAATAAAAATTTTTGTCCTTTTCCACTATCTATTTCTTTTCCAGAACTGTTTCTCCGTGATCCTCAGATAACTAAGGTCCTTAGGAATGCTGTCAGTTTGACTGAATTATTACATGTCAAAAATTTTTTTGAAGTGGCTTGCAATGAAAAACAATCAACGAAGCTCATTGAGCTGAAAAAACAATTTGTAACTATGGAAAAGCCAATAGACTCGATGATAACTGAATCCGATAGAACCGAGTTGTATGGACATCATTCAAAAAATTCCAATATACAATATCCATTTCCAATATCCAATGAAAGTAATAAAAAAAAACAGTTGGAAATGATTTTCTCTTCAAACAGTGAGCCTCATACCTGCAATTATTCAGAGAATGCAGAATCTTTAAGTTCTAATCTCGAAGCTCATCTGTATAATCTACATTCGATTCAAAATTTAAAGTTCGACAACTACCTTCAATCAAATGTAAGATCACGTGCGATCCAACCGAAATCAATTCTCAAAAAATATTCAATGATGAGCCCAGTTATTACTGATCAATGTACGGAACCACTCTCTGTGTGCACAACAACGTTTAAACACCAACCATATGCTAAAATACTTCCAGAACAGTCTTCATTGCAAAGTAAAAGTCCATTATCGATGACCAAAACAGTGACGGCGAAGAGTAGGAGCTCGAATATATATATTACCTCAGGCGCTACCAGTAACGATACTCAATCACTACGTGTTGGAGGAATCACCCAACGGCGTCGAAAATTAATTGCTGACCGAAAAAATGAAGGTATGTCTTCCATTGTAAATGCAGAGAATTGCGAATGTAAAAGAGCATCTATCGACTATTATGCAGGGGCTGTCAAAAAACATTCATTATCTACATCTCAAATCCAAAAGCTCAAACCATCAGAAATTCTTGTCTCAACAAGTGGCTTGAAATACGATACAGATATCTATAATGAAAAAAAACCAAAAACAATTCGTATGACGAAGAAGCATAAAGAACTAATTTGTGAGTCTAAAATGAGAGAAGACATCCAAACATCATCTGAAAAAAAAAAAAAGAATCCACAAGCAATAGGTTTACAATCTGAACTAACATGGAATGCTTCATTCCCAAATGATCAGAAACTCTACAGTTATAAACCTTTTTTTCATAAAAGCGAAAATCAAATTGAACCAATTCTTGAATTTCACTCGAAGACAGAACCGATAAAAACATATTCAATTCCAAATAAATTAAATAAAAAGGTGAACAACAAAGCTTATATTGATATTCGAAGCATCACTGGTTATACTATTGATATGACTCTTCTCATAGCAGCAACATACATTTATTTCTTCGAAAAAGAGATTTTTGCGATCCCACTGATTGCACTGTTACTTTACCGAAAAATTCTCGAAAAGTTCGGATTCAAAAGTCAATGATGTACTAATAGATAATGAGTTGATGAATAAAAAATCATATATTTGAGATGACCAGTGTTCAAAGATGTCAACAGTAAGTTTACATAACTTTTATGAACCCATCAGATTTAATATTCGAAAGATTTGATTTATATTTGATTTTTTTTTCAGATATATTTCTTTTAAAAACATGATTTTTCAGATTCATATTATTGTTAAAGGTTTAACTTTAATGACTTTATTGCGACGAATAGTGCCACGAATCGAATAGCTATGAAAGGCTAAAATAAGTGCTCCGGCAATAGCTATTTGATAGCTGGAAAAATATATACTCTTAAATGAAATATGACGTATCTATATGTATAAAAGTTAAAACTTCTTACTTCTATGTTCTCAAAAAGTACTGAACTGTTCATAATGTTTTTTTTAAATTAAAGAGTTTATCACGAAGATGGTTTATAGCGTTTTTTTAATTTTCTAACGTAATAAACAACTATGCCATCAATTATTATAAATAGTGGCCTGTTACGTGCCCGAGTCAATGAGCAGCATTGGCTACTATACTCATAGACAATCATAGAATCATGGAGTAAGAAAGAAAGAGAGAACGCGCTATGGCCCTGAATGGTTTATCTATCTGAATTTAAAGCTTTACTTGGGGAAAATCATAATAATGAACTTTTATTATAACTCATAAAAAAAAAACATCTTTTTGTCAATTTTAGTTCATATCAAGCTGAGATTATTTACATAATTATTAAATTTATTTATTTTTTTTCTTTTAAATCCAGGCGTATAAGACAATTTTATTTTTTTTCGGCTCAAACTTCAAATTTCATATTGAACTAAAAATGACACAATGCCCAAAAACTAACAGTGAAGCAGGAAAAAAGGAGAATTTCTCAATGAAATGATAATTATCCGAGTGAGAATATTGTTTTCATGTAATATAATATTTCGAATACTTGAGTGGTAGTGAGAAACAATATTCTTTCTTTTTTTTTATTTTTTTTCGCACTCATGGATACATTATGTACCTAATTGCCATCCGCTAGAGGCCCGCACATCCACTGTGATTATAACGCCTATTTGGAGGTTTTTGTTTTGGCCGTGAAAGAGTAAACACCTTCTCTATTATTAGAGAGTCTTTTTCGTTTATTTTGGTCAAATAATTTGACGTGCTATACGCA
>JAPYYR010002573.1:0-11846 GCA_030523065.1 Aphidius colemani
CGTCTGGAAAATATTCATGTGTGTGTGTGTCATCATTATCAACACAACCGTTCACTTGACGAATCAGTTTGCGAGATAGATTGAATACGTTACTCCTAGGAAACGATAGAAAAGATATATTCATGATGATATTAATTATCTGTGTGATTTGAATCTTGTAATCATTGTATCTTTTATTATTTTTTTACACGCTGAGAAGACGAACTTCTCCCTTGGCATATTATATTTCCTAAAACCCTTATGTTTAAACCCTCCTTTTCTACATATCATGTGATGGTCTACTACTTCATTTTTTTTATTATTGTTTTTTGAGATTTTTTTCATCAAATATATATTCATAGTGATTATTTATTGGTTGTGTCCAATTATTATTTATAAATCCAATTGCTTACATATCATTTCGACATATTGCTTTTAGGCGCCAAATATACAATGGCGATTAGGCAAAATGGCGTCAGCAAAAATAGTTTGAAAACTCAAAGATAGAGGCGCTTTTAAAGTATGATACATAACGTATGATATCGAAGATGTATGATACTATGGTATGATACATCGGTACCATACCTACCCAACACTATACCCAAAGTGTTGAAAAAAAATTTTCATTATTTTTGAAAATTAAAAAGATTTATTTGGGGTTGGCAGTCATGGATTACCCAATGCATCAGGTTTATATAGGACTTTACCCCTGAAAATTCGCGCTGGTACTGCCTTAAGAATCGGTCAAAGACCCATCCTTACATAAATCTTATGGTTTTGAGAGAAATTTAAAACAACTCTGAAAATACGTGACACATATGATCATATATGTCCAAGTTTACTTCCATACCAATTTGATTACCAAGTGCATTCCAAATTTACAATTGTTATCCAATTATTGATATAATTGAAAGTTAATAGATTCCAAAGTAAGAAAAACAATTTTTACATTTCAACAATTATCATAAATAATTTAGACAATAAATTATTGCAAACTGTTTTTTCTATAAGTAAATGTAAACTTGTATTTCGCACATACTCAAAAGAGACGTCCGAGTTGTATTTGGTATTTTTCAGAGGTCAAATGGAAAAGTCAGGAGCGTCAGATATTGTTATCGTATCGGGAAATTCTCATCCAGAGCTTGCAGAGTTAATTGCTAAGTAATTATGTTTAGATCATACTTAACGAAATAAAAAATACAACAGTCTAAAAAAATGGTTACTCAAATACGCAACCTCATTAAATTTTATTGATGTTTTTTAATTTATTCCTTGCAACGAACGAATCATTTTTTTCAATACACGTTTTTTTCAGTCGTCTTGGAGTGAAAAATGGTGGCTGTACAGTCTATCATAAAACAAACCGCGAAACAATGGTTGAAATTGGTGATTCAGTACGTGGAAAAGATTTATATATAATACAAACAGGCACGAAAGATGTTAACAATAACATTATGGAATTATTAATAATGGCATATGCCTGTAAAACATCATCAGCTAAAAATATAATTGGTGTTATTCCATATCTGCCATACTCAAAACAATGTAAAATGCGCAAACGTGGTTGCATTGTATCAAAATTATTGGCTAAAATGATGTGTAAAAGTGGATTGACGCATATTATTACAATGGATTTACATCAAAAAGAGATACAGGGGTTTTTTGATTGTCCAGTAGACAATTTGAGAGCAAGTCCTTTTCTTTTGCAGTATATACAAGAGAGTGTAAGTTTTTTCATAACATAAGTAAACGATTATTTATATTTTTTTTTTAAATATATCGATAACTATTACTTACTTTTTTGTTGTTATCTAGATTCCCGATTATAGAAACTCGGTGATTGTTGCAAAAAATCCAGGCAGTGCAAAAAAAGCAACAAGTTATGCAGAAAGATTACGTGTTGGTATTGCTGTTATCCATGGTGAACAAAGAGAATCAGAATCAGATATGAATGATGGACGTAACTCCCCACCATCTGTTTTATTGTCTTCAAGAACAATGGAAGTTGGTGTTGGTGTACCATCGCATCCAGCCAAAGAAAAACCACCAATCAATGTTGTTGGTGATGTCAGTGGACACATTGCTATCATGGTTGACGATATGGTTGATGATGTACAATCATTTGTTGCTGCCGCTGAATTACTTAAAGAACGAGGTGCTTATAGAATTTATGTCCTGGCAACTCATGGTTTATTGAGCTCAGATGCACCAAAATTAATTGAAGAATCTGATATTGATGAGGTAAAAATTTACATAAATCTATTTTAAGAAATAAGACATTGATAAGTTTTGAGTCAATTCATTAAGTAATAACACTCAAGAAGGTTTTCTCAAGAAGAAAAATAAATTGTTTTGATTGATTTCAGGTTGTTGTAACAAATACAATCCCTCATGAAATTCAAAAGAGTCAATGCTCCAAAATTAAGACAGTTGACATAAGCATTTTGATGGCTGAAGCAATTCGTCGTATTCACAACAAAGAATCAATGTCATATCTCTTTCGAAATGTAACTACTGAAGATTAAAAAAAAAGTTTCCATATAAAAATCAGAATAAAAATTAACAATTATAACAAAGGTCAAATTTTTTAGAAAACACCATATTTAAGTGTATACATAATGCAATACGAAAATTGAAAAAAAAAATTCAACAATTCAGTAAGCTTTGAGAAAGAAAAAAAAAAAACAAAATGAAATCATTTCAGCAATCATGGAGTATTGAAGAGTAAATAAATTCATAAAAACGTTACCGATAACAATGAAAACCCTGGTCCGTTTTAGGGACCACGTCAGGATCGCTTTCATTTCTTGATTTTTCTATATCGATATTTTTATATAACTAGTTTTCGCCTAAAGTCACGATGATCAATACGATCGGGAGAAAAAAATGTAATGCACTAAAAAAGAGTGTACATATATACAAAGCGTACGTGTTTCAATTATTATAGTGAATTAAGGCAATTTCTGTTTATCTGAGTTATCTTCATATTATTTTTTATAAGCTTTTCTGTTGACTATTATTTTTATCTTTATTTTTTATTTTTATTAGCATTAGCATTATAATGAGATTATTTATTTTTTACTTTTCTTAATTTACTTTTTTGTTTGATTCATAAAAAAGATTAATTTGTATAACTTGATAGGTACAAAAAATATCAAAATAATAATAATAATCACATAGTGTGAACGTTATGAAAAAAAAATTAATTAGATTGTAAAAATAGAAATATATAAATAAAAAACGCAGAAAAAAAGAAATCGTTTATGCGAGTATGTCATATAAAAATGCTAAAAATCTATGTGAGACTAAATGTAGAAAAAAAGTTAAAACCAGTTATTTTATTAGTGTTCTTTTTTTCTTTCAAATGATAATTTTTTTAAAATACAAAGATCATTGTACTGTAAAGAAAAAAAACAAAAATGTAAGTCGTCATGACACCAATGTAACAAGTCCCTAGCAACTTCTAAGTTATATCAATAAAAGAAATTAAATAATTTTAATTTATTGTATCTTAACAAAAATAAAGTAAACTTTTATTCAAAAATTATTTTACTCTTGAAAGAAAAACAAAAAAATATGTCAATGTTGTTTGAACTTCACGCAAGTGAAATATGCTTATCTCTTGATTCAGAAGATAAAAAAAATCGACTAAAAGCCCTGGAAAAACTTGATAGTATCGTCACAAATAATGAAAATAGTTGGAGTGAACGTCAATTATTAGAAATATGGAAAATAATAAATAAATATACAACAAAAAACATATCAGATGAATCAGAATTATGTAGAAATTTATCGATTGATATAACAAAAAAATTTCTTGAAGTACTACCAGTTGATGAAAAAAATCTAATTTATCTTGTACCAGTTCTCAAACGTAGACTTGGATCTCAAGAAATTCATGAAGAATCCGAAGAAGTTCGATTAAATTGTGTTATTCTAGTAAAATTAATAATACGTATTTATAAAAAATATTTGTCTATTTATCACAATGATTTTATAACAATACTTTCAAGAACAGTTAACGATCGTTACCCAAAAATCAAGAGAGAAAGTTGTGAAGGTATTTCCGAGCTTGCTGAAAATATACCGCTGAAGTTTTACTATAAGAGTAATTATTTCATCAAGCCAATATTAACGAATTTTACTCATCCACATTATCGTGTACGTGTTGCAAGTGTCAATGCAATAGGTCAAGTTATGCTGTATGGTAACAGTAAAAACATGAATGAAGTATCAACACCAATGGCTGAAAGACTATTTGATCAAAGTGGAGCAGTTAGATTAGGTAATCATGTTTTTAATTAATTTATAATATTTTTCTTTTATAATAATTTACTAAAGTGAAATTTTTTTTTAGCTGTAATTCAGGTTGCTGGAATGTGGCTTACCAAACTGCCCGATCGCTATAGCTGGTGGAACAAATTAATACCTCTTATTTTGACTGGACTCTATGACGAAATATCAGAAATACGTGACAAAGCTGAACAACTTTGGAGTGCTGCTGGTCATCATTATCTTGAAGAAAATTATAATGATGATAAAATAAAAAATAAAATGGATTTTTTGACCATAGATCCAAAACATTATCCTCCATGTAGTAAGAAAAACCGAAAAAAAAAAATTTCATTTGTATAATAATAATAATAATAATTTTTAATTTTTTAAAAGTAGAAAGACCAAACTTGGGATGCAGACTAATTGTTCAGCGAAATATTAGTCACCTTGTTGGGGGAGTAGCCAAAGATTTAAACGACTGGTTGCCTGATATTCGCGTCAAATCAGCTCAACTTTTAGCTGTTTTGGTATTAAACGCTGAGGGAGCCATTACCCAACATCTACATAAATTATTGCCAGCAATGTATCATGCCTGTAATGATGAAGATGAAAGAGTTATTGTTAATGTTGTGATTGCTGCTGAATATATCGGTCATTTTGTACTGCCTGAGACATATTGTAAACTTGTATTACCAACTCTTAATGAGGTCAATATTAACAGTGGACATCTGTCAGTATTTTCAGCAATTCTAAAGGGAAGCAAAAAAGAGCAGTTAACAACTAAATTAAAGGATATTGGTAGATTTTTACAGAAGCACGATATTTGTCGCAGTAAAAAGTCAGTTTATCAACAGGAATTATTAAAATCTTGTGATGCGATTCTTTCGGTTTGTCAGGAGGTGGTTATTTTATTTGCCTTATTATTCATTAGTTTATAAATTTTTTTAATTCCTTTCCTGATGTTTCAGAATTCCTCTGTAATAGCTGAAGAACTTTTTGGAATAATTTTCACTGTCTGGTCAATGGCACAACAACAAAAAATTGAAAATTACTCAAAAAAGTTATTAAATGATTTAACGTTGATGACAAACAATGAAAATATCGAAGATTTATTTGAAAATCATATCCGTTCGATTTTGAGTATGCTAAAAAATTCATCGACAACTTGGACAGTATTTAGTCCTGAATTTTATATTTTCAAAAATTGTTTGAAAAATACTATAATTGCAACATCTAAAAATATTGATCTTGTTATGCCAATATTAAAAATAACAATGGACAAGGATTCATTGGATTTTAAGTTACGATTAAAAATGCTAATTTTACTTTCTGAATATTTTCAACAACGCAGTAATAATATTGGAAAGTTAAATTCATTTTTTGGTGATTTTTTAGATAATATATTAATATCAAATTTAATTTGGAAAGCTGGAAGATCAGCTGAATCTGTTCGGACATCAGCAATTATCTGTTTATGTGCTTTACTTGATAATGAAGATATCACAAATAGCCATCCAATTTTTTCTGAGGATGATAAATTTGTTGAATATTTTAAAAAATTGAAACCAATTATTATGTCTTTAACCAGTGATAATTCAAAGAAAACCAGATTATTTTCTCTGAAAGGAATTCATATCTTATTGAAATATGCTATGAAGCTGGTATGTGTCAGTGACGAAGATGTTATGGAAATATATCCCGGAATTATCAAAAGACTCGATGATGGATGTGATGATATTAGATTTGTTGCTATTGAAGTACTTGTTTTCGTTTTTCAAGCATTGTCTTGTAATTATGATCTTGATTTTGGAAGAAGTCACATTGACTACTTATACACATCTACAGTCATTCATTTAGATGATCCAGAAGAAAAAATTCAAAATATTATGCTGGGTAAAACTATATGAAAGTTATTTTTTTGAATTTCTAACGTTTTTTTTTTTAGGTGCAATTAATAATAAACCTATCATTTTCAGATGCAATTATTCAACTGGCTAAGATTCATCCAAAAATGCTTTATGATAAAATCGAAAAGTGTAAAATAAATTTTAGAAACCAGCAAGCACTAGAAAAAATTCAAAGAAAATGCCAGGAAATTTTATGTTGTGAAAAAGTAACTTTAAAATAGAAACTCGAAAAATATCTTTAGG
Organism: Aphidius colemani; assembly: GCA_030523065.1. Taxonomy (NCBI): domain Eukaryota; kingdom Metazoa; phylum Arthropoda; class Insecta; order Hymenoptera; family Braconidae; genus Aphidius; species Aphidius colemani. The sequence goes on from JAPYYR010002573.1 coordinate 6,405, forward strand.
CTTTGTAGCGATTTAATTTTAATTATTGTAGTTGATTAAGTAGTATCAATTTTTTTGTTTTCAATTTCAAAAATGAAATTTGAGATAACATCGAATTATTTACATAATATAAGTTACTCAATTTTCAAACGGACTTTTTTTTATAAATTAAACTAATATTAGCAAGGTATTCTGTTGTCTTTTCCCCATTTTTTCATGACCCGAATGATTTGGTCAACTTGAGAATTCAATGTATTCCTAAGCAACTGAATGACTTCTGGTAATAAATCTCTGTAACAATAAAAAAAAATTAATACATATTTTTTTTTTTTTTTTTCAATTTTAGGATTTTTTGAAAAATATTGATATTCATACTTTGATTGTTTTTGAGCAACAATATATTGGAATGTTCCACAACATGCACCACGTTTACCTTCCCAGTATTCGGGAGACGGGTCCAATTTGTTCAACATATCAAATGCTTTAGCCGCATACCAAAATTCACCCACTGTATAACAAGTATTTGCAATTAGCTGAAGGAGGTTAAAGCTTTGTGTTGAAGTATCCATTTTTAAATAAAGTTCCCAAGCATGTTGACTTTTTTTATTCATAATATCTGGAAAAAAAAAAAACAGTTGAGATACCAGATAGATTTCATTCAACTTGGTGTGTTTAAAAACCCACCAAAGTCGATCAAACACAATAAAGTCACTAGTAATTATGATACTCATGAGACAAATAGTTTAGGTATTAATAGATTTTTCAAAAATAGTACATGAAAACTCTTTCATTTACACTTCTATAAAATCTAAAGTCACTCGGTCACTTACAGCAATAAGACAAAATACTTAGATATGCGAAGTCTTTTTTCAATCTTTCATTTCGAATAACTAAAAATGCATCTTCAGCTCCTTTGAACAATCCTGATGCAGCTTGTGCTTGGCCATAATTAAAATTAAACCTGTCGTCTGATGAAAAATATGTTTTTATTGAGTTAAGATAAACAAGGACTTCATCAAATTGTCGACGTAAGAAAAGACATGCTGACATGCAATGTCTGCCTGGTATTGTATCACATTCAGATGTTGATGAACCAACAAGATGGAAATATTGTTGGGCTGTTTTAATGCTTTCACGCTGGAATAACATCCGTTAAAATATTAAGTATTATCTTTTTTCATTATTTGAAAATCACATGTAGAAAAAAAATTGTGTTTACTGATCCAGTTTCTTGACCAATTATAGTATTAACTGTTCCTTTGAGAATGTATTCTTGTGGCACAGATGGCTCTAAGTCTTTTATCAGCTCGAATGCTTCTTGAATATCATTCTGTTTCAAATGATATATAACTAGATTCAGCCGTGCTTCAGGAATAACATCAATAAGATTTGGAAAAACCTTCAATGCTCCTTCACCTTCTTTAAACACCTAGAACAGTTTTTTTTATCAAAACTCAAATTCAAATAAATTGGATCAAGTGCTATTACCACACTGTTGTGACGAATCAAATCATGCCCAAAGCTATATGAAGATGTTGTTTCTACTAACTGTCGCAATTCAGCTTGAGCTGCATTACCATCATACAAACGAAAATGATTACAAGCTTTTAAGTTTATTGAAATCGCACTATCTGGATATTTTTGCAAATAAACCTGAAGTACTTCTTGGGAAACATCATAATAATCAAGCTTATAATAACACAGTGCAACGTAAACATTCAATGCCAAATAATCTCTGAAATGTTATTGAATTCAACTTTTTAAATGAAATAACTAACTTGAAAAGGATAAATTCGTTTAAAATTTCGGTTATAGAACTAAGAATGTACGGATGGATCAGAAGATACCTAAATTTTGTCAGGTGGTTGGAAAATCAATAAGTCGGAAACCATCAATTGACATATAAGTCAACCCTATATATTGATTTTCGAACCACTATAGATAGGTAACTATCTAGGATACTAGGAATTTCAATTTTTTTCTGTATGGAACACAAAAAACTAATATAAAAACAACCTGTTGTCGAGAAGAATTTTTTTGTAGATGTCAATGGCTTCTTGATAATGTGCACGAAGATAGTGAATTGAAGCAAGACAAAGTTGATCCTCAATAACGTTTTGTAATTTAGCACGATGTTTATTAAGTTCTCCCTCATTTTCCATTTTATGTGACAAATGAAATAGTAGCCGGTTTTTTAAAGCACTTTCATAAGCATTAACAAGAATATTTTTTGCTTCAGGGTACATTGCCAAAAAAAAATAACAACATGCTAAATTCGTTGATGTATTCGATGATTTTTCTTCACTTTTTTTCGATAATCTTTCGTAAATTATTGCTGCGCGTTTGTAATTGCCAAGATGAAAATCACAGTACGCAATCCACATGTCAGAATCAAGTACGTTGTTTGTTGGTACATTAAATTCAACGAGAGTCAGAGCCCCACTATAGTCACGTTTTTGTAAAAACTCTTCAAGTTTGGGAATATCTTTTCGTCTTGAAGATTGTAGAGTAGTTTCAGGAATAGCCGGTTTCGATCGTGATAAAATCTGTTTTTATAAATTGAATAAATGAGTGAAAAAATGTAGATAATTTCATTTTTTTGAAGCTTACCATTTTTAATGAGCTATGTTTTTGTTGTGACAAGAAAACAATCGATTTTTGAATCAAGAGGCACGGTATCAGCGTTGCCAACTCTGAAAACAACATTATGGTAGATGGAACTATAGAAGGGGAAAAGGGGTGCATTCGTTTCATGGAGGAGTGTAAGATTTGGGCAATATTACGATGGAAATAATTTATTTAAAAAACTATTAATTAGCATAAAAATATGTCAACATTTACATGTTTTTTTTTATTCAAGCTCACTTTGTTGGATTAATGTGTTATGTTTATGGAATAATAAGTATTTGTTATAAATATGTTTTTTTTAAATATATGTTCATCAAATTTGTTCATAAATAAATGATATAAATATTATGTTTATAAATTTTATAAATGATATGTTTACAAAATTTGTTATTATTAATGTTTATTAAATAAACAACAATTGTTTGACAGGTTAGGGTAAGTATAGTCGGTATTATGAAGACTAGAGACCTAGTCTTCATAGTCGGTATGAGGGAAAGTTTGAGCCTATGAGAGATCAGGTCGGTTTTATCCGTGTTATCCTGTTTTAAACGATTTAAACGTTTTATCCATGGATAATTGTAAACAACTCGAAAACTCTCTATTTTAACAACCCTGCTTTGGGGTGCATTTGTTTAATAAAAAATTCTTTTTCATTTTCCACTTTCGCACTGTAACACCGGCCAAAATTTTATAGGAAAAAGCTGTTTTTTGTCGTGGTGGTTCTGACACATGACATTTTTTTTATAACAATACATGTTAAAGCATTATAATTGCTATAATGTTATTTTTGTTTACGTTTGTTACTGTTTTTTATAGTTTGTTATCGTCAAATTGAGACATAACAATGTAAAATGTTATAAGAGAAGTCTTTGAAATTACATAGAGAATTTGATAACTTTTGTCGTTTTTTCTGTTTCTAGTGTATAGTCGGTATTACCGGGCGGAAGTGGAAAAGGAAAAAGAATTTTTTATTGAACGAATGCACCCTTGGTTTTTTTACTGAAGCCGACATTTCGGAGTAAATGAGAGCGTTAGAATTGCCTTTGTACTCGAGTGGGTATAAGTAGAGTGAAGCCAATTAGAAAAAGTAGCCCAGAAGTGACGTATGATTTACGGAAACATTTAGTGCCCTCTGTATTAAATATGGCGTTTGGTTATCATTATTATTATCATTGTTTGTTGTCAAACTAAGTGACATGGTTGGAATTGACAACATTAAAATCGATTAATAAAAATAAAAATATTTTGTCTCTTCAAGTATCGCTATTTGTAACACATTTATATTAAAATTAAAATGATACATAACTTTAATAATTATAAATATACTCATGGTATGGTGTTAATAATTTAATAATTAATTTTATATTCACATGAATAATTTGATAATAAAAAATATCAAATATTAGTTTTTTATATTACTAAATTATCAATATAGCTGTATATATTTAAATTATACATTTATTTAATTCATATAAAAATTTCAATGAAAAATTGTCGTTTTTTTAAGCTTTTCAAAATTCTCTCTATTCCCCACTCCATACCAAAATCAGGAAATGGCGGACCAATCAATTCACCGAACACAAACTGGCTTCACTCTAGTTATACCCACTCTACTTTGTACAAAAGTATCACTTTGTTTATTGTTTGTTTACTTTTTGTGATAATCGTAGTGCAAATGCTATTGACATCAGTTTTACGTTACTTTGTTTGCAAATATTATACAATAATTAATTTGAGTTTAATTAATTGATACATTAATTGTTTTTTTAGAACTTTTGTGTAAAGTGTATTATTTTTCTATCTAAAAGTTTATTTTCTAAAGTCAAATACATGGTTAGAACTGTCAATTTGTTTTTATTGAACAAACTATAAATTAATAAATAATAAATCAGTCGAATTATCAAAACTTGTGTATATTGCTATATTGGTAAGTAATTTCATTAATCATCATTAAATATAGTCTTGATACTATGTCAATATAATGACATTTTCAAGACTAATGTGATTGTTTATTAAACATATTGTAAGATCACTTAGTTGCTAATACCTAGTGAAAAATTCTTTCAAACAATTTCCATAGCTGAAGACTTAAGTCTTTTCACTTTATACGAAGCAGATTTAACTAACAACTTGTTATCCAAAGTTTTTAGTGCTATGGAAGAAACAAAATTTCCTTTCATTGGTTGTGATGATCACGATTTAAGATCTAAAATTTTAAGCTATTTCGTAATTTTCCGTATGAATTCTCTTTGTAGTCGTTATAATGATATTCATTTATCCTCGAGAAGGGAGGAAACACAAATGCACAGCAAAATAGCCAAATTAATTTAAATAAATTAATAAAACTGTATAAGAATGAAAATGTATAAAATAACATGAACAACTTGTCATTAAATTCAATTACAAATAATTTTTATTGATTCGTCTATTTATTAATTGCTGAAAGGAGTGTAATGAAAATAAATTTTTTACTTAAATTTAAAAAATAATTAAAAAATTCTTAAATAACTTTTTTTGAACAATTGAAGTGAAAAAAACTTTATAAAAAAATAAAAATAAAAACGTTAGAATTCCGTGAAAATTTTAATTAATAAATTCATATTAATAATTGAACAGCACCTAGATTGTCTGAAAAGATAAACATAATAATACAGACTAGAGTGAAATTTTTGTGGTTATAAATAAATATTCATTACAAAGTAGATATACGAAATAAACAATAATATTATATAAAAGAAAAATTTGAAAATTATTCTAACAATTATTAAAATATGAAGTGCATAAATTTGTTAAGCATGTTGAAATCAAATGCCAGTTCTTGCTAGCTACTTCATT
>JAPYYR010002576.1:0-16850 GCA_030523065.1 Aphidius colemani
TTTTTTTTTTATAATTTCTGATAGCTATGATATTGGTTTATTTAAATTTTACCTGAGTAAAGTATTATGCTGATTTTCGCAATAACAATTATACAGTTGAATTAATTACTATGCAAATATTAATGAATTCTAGGACTTTTAAAAATCATGACGAATTAAGGAAATAAATCGTGCTTCAAATTTTAAAAAAATTTAATAATTGAATTCATCAATTATTTTACAAAATTATCAAGCAAACAATTAATATAACAACTAATCGCTCTCGTTTGACCTATTTTTTTTAAATGAAAAAATTGATATTAGTATTTTTATACCAACAACTTACTTTAAATGTCAGTCCTTTCCCTATTTTCAAGAAAACACTTGAAGCCTTGTTGCCGCAGATATTTTAAAAAAAATAATAAAACTATTAATTTGCTTTTTTTTTTTAAGCACTTGCACTGAATGAAAAAATATAATAAATAATTTTCCACTTGAACAATTCAATATATTAAAATGCAATATAATTTCTTGTAAAAATTTATATAAAAAAAATTTATTATTAAAAAAAAATTATTTAACACGAGTTTGCCAAAATTGAATTGAAGCGCGCGCTTTGACGATGCGAAGGACTTGGCGGTTCAAGCTAACATTAACTAGCGCGGACTGCAGTCGCTTGTAATATGGCCGAGACGCTGTCCAATCACATATCATCTTAATCTCCCCACCATCCCTACTCTATCACAAGAGAGACTTGTAAGACCCCCCGCAGCTTAACTCCCCATCGTCCAGCCTCTTTTTTTTTTTTAAACTTTTGCACACTTATTTTTCATCTTTTATATTTCATTATGCCATCTTTCTCTTCGTTTCCCTTTTCAATTTTTTTGTTCTTTTCAAATTTTCCCCGATAGATATTTTCTAATTTTTTTATTCAACTCAATATTTAATTTATCACTCGAGAAATCGTCTCACTTTTTTACATTACTTTTAACTAGTTTCATCATTTATTCTTTCTATGTACGGTCAATACATGCACGGTCAAAGATCGTTGAAAAAATTTTTTTTTTTAAATATTTAATATACATATAAAAATAAGTTTTATGAAAAAAAATAAAAATGATGATAAAATTAAATTTTTCATGCAATTCAAAGTCACGGTTGCGTCAGAATAGTTATGGGTATTTTTAGATCATTGAAAAAAATTAAAAATAAATATTAATATAAATTTGAATTTATAAAAAAATCAACATTCTTACATTTATTAATTATTTTTTTTTATAATTGCTTTGATTATTTTTATTTAAGATGTATATATTTATTATTTCAATGACAAGTGCAACGTACGTTTGATGAGTATAAAATAATTCTTCAAATTTAATTTGATAAATTGAAAAAAAAAGATAAATAATATTCCTCGATGAATAAGTATACAAGTTAAGAGGTTTGCACATCGATAAACCACTTTTCCTTTCGCATGTGACGTAAACCCATCAATCATCCAATCGAGACCCAGTTAAAACTTTACTATATTTTTTTTTTATTTAACTACAAAATACTTGCAACTGCTAGCTACATTATTGCTCACTTAAAATTTGAAATAAAAAAAGTGTTAAAATTAAATAAAATGTTAAATTTAAAAAATCATTTCATTTACATGATTTTAAAATTTATATATATGATTTTTTTAACATTTGGAATTTTTATTCTGACGAGTTAAAATGTACGAAACAATTCCATTGCATAATTTCCGCAATTTATAGACGGGATTTTGATGTTTGTTGATCATGAATCAGACGTTCGTGTCACAGAATACAAAAATATTTATATAATAATATAAGTAGAATTAATTAAATACAATCTCATCAATGATAAATGGAAAATTATGTCAATTCTTGTTAAGATATTAACATAACAAGAGCAAAATAGAAAAATTAATAATTCAAAGAAATAAATTAGAAATCAATGAAGCATTGGTTTTTAAAATTTATCAATATGAAAGATTAATTATAAATAAATGTATAAATATAAATATATTGTTTACTTTTATATAAATAAAAATATATTTTTACTTTAAATGATAAAAATAATGTATTTATATACAAAGTTTTTTGTTTTAATTTATAAAAATAATATTGTCAACTTTGATTTAACGTAATTGTTTGTATAATTTATAAAGCAATTATTCTATTGTCAATGATATTATTTATTTATTTAAAAATAGACAATTAAAATACGACAGTTTAAAAATAAATAAAAAATAGAGCTAAGTAGTTTGTTGAATAAAAAAAAGAATATAATCGTCTGACGATTTAATAGACAAATGGTCCTATTTTCTATCGTACAATCTAACGGTGGAACACTTTTCTCGGAAATAAAATCAATATATATATTGAACTTTCCGCTTTATATACAATTCCATATAAGGCATAAACAATTTAACATAACTTTCAGTAAACTATTTCATTTAAAATATTTTCATATTTATTTATTTACATAAACAATAAATAAAAAAATAATTTAAAACAATGAAATTTCACTATTTAAATTCTTATATTTATTTTTTAAATTTAATTTTTTATTTAAACCGTATGTACTTTTATTTTTTTTATTTATAAATTTATATATCTTGTTTGTTTTTTAGGTAATCAACTGGAAATATTAAGGAAGGTCAAGATATTTCATTGACAAAGAAAAAAAAAAAAAAGAAACGAACAGTCATCGTCCGGTAAATAAATAAAAACAGTTGTAAGTATGATTTTAGTATTATGATGATAATAATATGTGTGGGCGTCAGTGGGGTTTGAGATTAATAAACAAATATGTGTATGTGTGTATTTTTAATATTATAAATAAGTCACATCGAGATGATGCTCACCTTGCGCAAAAATATGACGTTATTCCGGCGTGAAACGAGAACGAAACGATGTGACATAGTCATACCTCTCATCTGCCTACTCATGTATGCCTTTGGAGTACTCCACAAGTATATATTTATATTGTCCAAGATATGATAAAAAAAAAAAAATTATATTCACAATAAAAACAATATAATCCCAAGTAGAAAAAAATATTAACATTAATTTAAATTCTCTTTGAAAGTACAAAAAAAATAGTTTTAAAATTTTTTTTTCTCACGTTTTTTAATAATTTTGTCAATCAAGTTGTTAATTTTTTTTTTTTAGATGTATGTTGTTGATAAAATGCAAAAAAAGCTTTCAATTTTTTTTTATCAAAGCTTTTTAAATAACTATTTTATAGTTTTTTAAAGTTTTTATTTTAATCACAGTTTATTGTTGATTAACCAATTTCACTTTCAAGACCAACATAGTATATTGTCAAATTTTCTAATTGACACCTCATAGTTAACTCCATTGCACACCAAAATTTTGATGATTATATAGATATTTTTGCTTGTATCTTTACTTGTGTTTGTTTTTTAAGGAATTTTTATTGAGGCAATTAATTTGTTTGATCAATCGTCCTCGTGCATTGTCTCTCATTAACTTTATGAATTTATTTAATTACAACTTCCGGCACTATTATCTGACAATGTCAATAAACAATTGATAAATACAGTAAAAGTTTGATGATAAAAGTAATATAACAACAAAAATCACAAATTTATCTTTGGTGCTTTAATTTTAAATTAATAATTTAATCAAATTATCATTTTCCAAATATTTCTTTTAAATTAAATTTCGATAGAATTTTTTCTGGTTCGTTAATCGTTATTCTTTCGATAGATTATTTGAAAATAAAAAAAAATTGAAAAAGACCCCAAAGAACTATGTGGCAGCATGGACCTCTATGACCATGTGTATGTCTACTTGTGTATTTAAATACTTTGATGACTTTAATGTTCGTATCCGTGCCAGTCGGCGTTGTGCATCAGATAGCGCCGTTGTTTAATGTTATCAGTATGATTTTCTCACGCCGTGATTTCCGTCCTCTTCCAAGCTATACTCATCTCAATTTATATCAACCATCAAATCACCATCAACCACATTTTAAATACACACACACAAAAATTACACACACTCTGTAAAACTTCAACTTGACCATAAAGTTCCCCTTCAAAAGAAAAAAAAATAGCCAATTAAAAAAAAAAATACCAAAAATATTATTTAATTTTTAAACAAGTTATCAATGATTTAAAAAATAATACAACTATTATTTTTAAATAATTTATATAGCAGTTTTTTAAATAAAAAAACTTTTTTTTTTCAATTTTAATTAATTTACACAAATTTAATTTATCGGATACTTTTTAAACTTTGATATATGATAAATTCAAAAAAAAATAGATGTTACATTATTCGGAATACACATGTATGAGTCGAGTGTAAAATAATCAAGAATGATAAAAATAATATAATTTTTTATTTTTATTATTATAAATAACAATAATAGTATTATAAATTTGTAATTTCGATGACACGATAGGTTAAAGTTGTATCGTCGCGCAAAGCATACTGTCGAGGCTGACAGACACAAACCGTAACGCACTACTCTTCTTCTCGACATGATCATATATTATGGTCATATCACTGTATGTTACATTACAAGTGAGTGACAAAGATGAGTAATTTATATATATATATAAATTCAAGTGACTAGAGAAGAACAAGTATGTGGTCAAATAAGAGAACGAGATGCAAAATAATACTTTTAATTTGCTTTTGTTTTTAAAACTTTTTACATGTGTATGAAGGGGTTATTAAAAAAATTTTTTTACATAAATCCATATTACATCAGTGTGTATGTAATTGAAAGATATATGTGCTTTCTTGTTAATATATTGAGTACTTTGATATGTACATAAAAAATTATTTAATAATGCGAGATAAATATCATCAAGTGAGACAGATAAAATAAAAATTATTTTTTGTGTTATATAGTTTGTTATGAGAGTGAGATAAATTGATAAGAAGTGATAGAGATGTTTTATTATGATCATTATTAAGTGTGAGAAAGAGAGGTAGTTTGTGGGTGTATATATTGTCACTTAACACGGTTAAATAGAGACCCCTCGTGACTTTTACTCAGGCAAAATAATAATCATAAAAAATATATTCATTTTTTTTATTTTTATTTTATGTACACTTGTGTGTGCTCTTTTAAATTATTTTTTTTTTTTATGTTCTTTTGGTATTATGTATTGTATATTGTGTACTGGAGTTGGTGCATCTGTATGTTTAGCTGGATGATATGTACTATGTAGCAACTGCCAATGCTTTTGTGACATCGGTCAATTTATGTACACAGACCAATCATTAGTCTTCTTTTTTTAGTCCAAGGCTTGAGGTGTAATATATTATATTTTTTTAATATAATTATTTTATTTTTTATTTTTTTATTTGAATGAATTTGCTTTGGAAGGTAATTTTTGGGAATTTATTTGTTAAGAAAATTATTTTTTTACTGATGAATGGAGTTTGGAGAATTATTAAGTGAATTTAGCTTTAATTTTTTTTCAAATGAAATGAATTTTATATGCCAAGTGAAAATTTGATAATTTAATTTGATTTTTTTTAATAAATTAAAAATCAATTCATTTTGCAGTATTATTTTAGTATTCTGGGAAGAATTTCATTAATTTTTTATTTTATTGGTGAGAACTTTTTAGTGAATGACATTTTGATCTATTTAACGAATTTCAATTTAATTTTACTAAAAATTAAAGATTAATAGTTTTTAATACTCAAATGATTTTAGAACGTAAATTAGTCAATTTAAAATTATTAAAATATATATTAATACTTTTTAACACATAGCTATTTCGGTGATGAATTAATTTAAATAAAAAAGCTCGGCTTGTTTGAAGAATAGAGTATTTTTATTCATCGAAATTTTGATGGTTTATTTATTTCGTCGTCTAATTATAAAAAAAAAAAAAAAAAGAAGAATTTATAAATTAATAAATATTGATGTTTTAATTTCAATTTGTATACTAGTATTTGGATCAATTATATATGAATTCTCAAAACTTAATTTCAAATTATTATTCGAATAATAATTCGTAAACTAATAATTTTCAAAAAAATTCCATATTTATTGTATTTTTAAAAAATTATATTTATTATTTCATCTTTCAAAATGTAAATATTGATTTTTAAAAATTATTACAAATTAAATATTATCAATAATAAGTCTGACACTCAAAAAATAATTTGTCGAGTCAATAAAATTATATAAATATTTATTGATAATTGTTAAAATGATATTTAATTAAATGATTAACATACTTCAAAAGTGTTAATAACAACACGTGGATAAAATTTAAATATTGCAAAGTAATTTGAATTTTGAAAAAGTAGTTTAATTGAATAATCAAATTAAAGATAATTTGTAGGAAAAAAATGATAAAATTAAGGATATTGTTGAGATAATGAAAAGTTATATGAAATTTACCATAATAATTTTACTTTTATATTTTAAAAATATACAAGTAAGTTTATAATATGAACTGAAACGAGAAGGTGGGCTATAAATAACCCAGCATCAGCCACCCTGAGAACGGAAAGTAGCTCGCCTTCGAGGTTCCGTAACGAATTCTCAGGATTGCTTGTATACGCAGTCTTCTGGCACACCGATAATCAACTTGCACATATGTGCATATAAACTCAAATACGACCTTTAATCGTCCAACAATTCACGGTTATTTTTTTAATTTTTTTTTTCTTACATTTTTATATATTTACATAAAAATATTTCTCTTGAATATATCAAAAAAAAATATATAAATTACTATATAATTTACGCATATTATATATTGTCAAAATGAAAAAATATTTTTCAATTTTATATTTGATTTTTCAAGCTTTTGGATTGATATTTTATTTTTTTTTTCAATTAAATTCAAATCAGCTATTTTTCTATTTAAAAAAAACAAGTTTTCTTTTAAAATTTAATCATCCCTCTAATTAGTAAGCAGTCAGGTAATTTTCCAATGATTTCTAATACAAATCTAATTATTCGATTAGAAAACAAACTTTTCTATCTAATTTTAAGCATATTTTTCTTTCGATATAAAATTATTATCAGATTAATGATGAATTTAAATATAAAAAAATATTATGACAATTTAAATTTTACACGTGACAAAAAACAATATATATCTTAACTTAAGGAGCATAGCAGTTCGAATTGCCTTCCTGTCACATTTGTGCATGAAAATTGCAATGCAATTTTTACAAATAAAAGCACGTGCAAATTGAATGTGTCTATGTACGAATTAAAAAAAAAAAAAGCATATTCAAAGTAAAATTATAAACTCGGTTAAAAAGAATTTGCCAAAAATAAGACAAAATAAACTATTGAAAATTTTTCTAATAAAAAAAAGTAAATATCATCATGTTTATGCGATTTTATATAATAATAATTTGATAAATATTATTATTAATAAATAGATAAATTTTTTAAGTTTGATATTGTATTGTGTTCACCTGGTGTGACCTCTGGGACGAATTAATGATAGCGTTAGACGAATGAAGATTGACGATTGAAAATTGTTAGTTCCGACATAAAATATAACTCAAACCAGTTTGTTCTAGACTCAATTCAATTGTCCTGTAAGTTTCATTGCAATTCAAATAAACTCAAAATAAAAATTTAAAATACGTCAAATTGATTTTACTTATTCTATTTTAGTTATTTTTTTTTTTTTCTTAATTTATTTTTTATTTTTTGATTAAATTGTGACAGAGAATAATTTATATATTTATCTAGAAAAAAAGAAAAGAAAAAACATTGCGGCATCTCGCATGGATTTCATTTGTGTATATGTCGATTGATTAAACTTAAGTAATTTATCGCTTTGTAAATTTTTTTTATCTTATTATTACTTTTACTCCACAAGGAATCGACATTAATTTAACCAACAAGTGAAATGCGAGACGACTGCCCAATTGTAACTCATCAATTGTCTTATTTATTTATTTCAAATTATCATCACTTCTTTATCGATTCTCTAACGCATCAAATATAAAGATAAGAAATATTTTATCTATTTTATTATTATCCAAAACGAATGAAAATATTATTTATCAATTAAACAACAGTAAAGCAATAGAAAAATACGGAAATAGATATTTCAAAAAATTTATTGTCAATATTTTCATCAATACGTCATCAGCATAGTATCACAATATCAGATGAAAAAAAATTATATTTTAATTTTAACAAGTGTCGTTCCATAATATTTAATACTGACGACATATTTTTTAATATTTTCAACGATAATATTCTTATTATTACTAACAAATAAATTATCTAATCAATTTATCACTTAAAAAAATTTCATAAATATTTTTATACTTTTTTTTTTTGAGCTTTTTATAATAATAAAAAAAAAAAAAAAGACAATTGGGATAATTTATGCCACAATTAATTCTACAGACAGCTGGACGCTAGATATAATTTTGTTCTTCAATTTTAAATATTTCTTCATAAGTATTTTTGAAATAAATATATTTATTTTTTTTTTAAACAAAAATTTATTGCAAAGTTGATAAGACGTCTTACCTTGATGTTGATTGACTTGTCGTTGTTTTAAAAAATTAAATTTTTCAAATTAGTAAAATATGGTTTGAATTGTTAATGAATTTTGTTGTTGAAGATTTTTTTCATAATATTATTTATCCACTTGTTGATTCACTGTGAGACACTCAGTTCGTGATCAAATGGGGTTGTGATGAGAGCGTCGCGACGTCAAGCTCCTAATATACTTGCCTCGACACTACCCTTCTTTTTTTTTTTTATTTCTTCTTTTTTTTTATTCATCTGTTTCCCTTTCCAAATGATTTTCAGTATGATTTTAACACACTTGTGTTTATTTTATATATATATTTCTTATGAATGCATGTGTTTGTGCGAAAAATCAGACACAAGTCTCGTTCGATGGATGAGCCATGAAAATTGTCACGTGGAAAATGAAAAATTTATTATTTCCGGTAACACTAGAAGTCCAGGAAAAACAGTGGTATTTATGTTACATATGCGCTGAAAATTTTTATCACGCTGTGTATTGTTGTGAACTGCAGGGAACAAAATTAAATTTTTTTTTCTTTTCGTACTGTGAAAAAAACTTTTTATTTTGTTAATTTATTTTATTTTAATTTATTTAAAATGCAATAAATCTTGTTCTTCGACAAAACGATTCTCAAATTTTTACATATTCAACGACAGAACTGTGACAACTTACATTGACTTCTTTTTTTTTTTTTTATTTGCACAAATGGATACTCGGTAATTTTCACAATAACGTCTGTCAGGTGTATGACATCTTGGAATTATTTTTTTTAATTTATTATTTTTTATTATCTTTGATGTACATTTACATATTATTATTTTTTAATTTAATTATGACATGAAACGTGTGTTATTGAGAGTAATGTAATTTTTTTTTCATCCCTTAAAATAATTATTTAGTTTTAAATTTTATGATGATAAGTTTTCTTTTACATATTTTTTTTCATCCCTTATTTTATTTATTTATTTATTTATTTTCTTAATTTTATATTGGGCTAATATAGTGAGTTAGTTTTTCTACAATTTTTTCTTATTGAGGGTAAAATATTTCGTTAATTTTTTTCATCCCTTACTTTATTTATTCATTCATTTATATTTATAACATCAAAAATAAATTAAATTATAGTTGTATTTTGTTTTTTGTATATAAAGAGAATGTTCTCGTTCAATTTTTTTTATATAAATTTTTTTTTTTCTCGATTTCACTTAAATTCCCAAGTGACTCGCGTGAAATCCTCATTCTTGTCACGTCAATACACCTTTCCAATTCTTGTCACATTGTTGAAGTAGTCACACTGAAAAGTTTATTCTAATTTGCAAAAAAAAAATATAAATATGTTAAATTGTGTTTTCATGTTTAATTTTCAATCAAAGTAAATATATATTTACAAAATTCCGAGAAAATATTATTAAATTTAATGGCATCAATGTTTTACCAAAAGTAGAAATTGTAATATTTAACTTTCACCCTGCAGACAATTAAGGAAAAAATATATATATTGTATCATTATTTACTTCTCAAATTATTTACCACAAGTTTGGTTGATTTTATTTATTATTTGTTGTTGTTGCTGTTGTTTTATTTGCATTATTTTTAGTTGGTTCTACTAAATATCTTGAGCATTATAATACCCAATATCAGTAGCAAGATCGTGGGAAACATTCGAGAGTTGTTTCTCGCTGAGATTAAGTTTCGATTATACATATAGAAAATGCGAATATATAAGATTTATATCAGATATATATCTGAGGACGGATGTAGCACAATATTATTCTGTTTGTTTTAAATTTTGTCTAAACTTCCGTATTGTTATTGTTTTTTAATTTAAATTTTATTATAACTCTTATGATGCCTATTCATTTTGTAAGTTATCCTTTTCTATATTCCTCAATTAAATATAATTATTTTTTTATTATTCATTTATTTTATAACATATATTGTATTTAAAAATTTTTTTAATCAAATATTTTAAACATATTTACATTGTGTACATGGTCAACTGTCCTTCGGGCATTAATTCAACTGATTACTTGGATGCAAAACGCGTCGGTTGCTCCATTACATTTATCCATGTAAAAAAAAAATATCCAACTTGTTCTATACGTGAGACTTTTTTTTTAAATCTTTTTTTTCCTCCATCAAGTTTTTTCAAATTATTTTTTATTTATTTATTTTTATTCATCGTGCTCGCGGCTGCTGCCACGCAGTCTATCAGTGTTCACATATTTTTATCTTTTTTTTTATTCAATTTTTTTTTTTATTTTACATCATGGCATGCATGACTCCATTTTCATGCTTACTCGTCGTACATGCAGTCTTTCTTCGTCTTATACATACAAGTTTATTGCAAATCAATGGAATTTTCGCGCACGGAATTTGAACGTGGAATATTTAACGCGCCATCGAGCTACATATTTACCCGCCTCTAACTTGTTGCAACCAGTTGGCGTACCTCCCTGATTATTTCAATTTTTTTTTTTTAAAAATACTTTTATCTTTTTTTATTCAGTATATACTATTATTTATTTATTTATTGGAGTTGTGTGTTGCATAGTGCAGAAGTGAATGAGGCGTGTCTCAAGTTGCTGCCACGCTGTCTAGGCTTTGCGAATGCCTAACAAGAACCCAACTAACTGCAATTGATGATATGTAAAAAATTTTTATACACTTGACAACTCAACATCTTATACCAGCATAATAATTTTATTTATTTTCATCAATTAATTCATTTTTATTAACCACCCATTTATCTTATCGAGTTATTATTTATTTTTTAAAAATTTATTTATTCATTTTCTTTGATAATATTATTATTATTTTCTTCTTGACTATTATGTAAATGGCTTGACTTTGATAACATTTAAATATGTAAACATATTTATACAAGTTTACTACTTCCTTTTCCGTTGGTTGAGATGTCGGATGAGATTTTTCACGGAGATTATAAATGTTGTCGCACCTGTATATCAACAAATCATCTCTAAAATATATTTATATTTTAATTTATCAAATCTATTTTATTTTCTACAATAATAAAAAACTATAATTGTTTAATTCATCATCATTAAAAAAATAAATAATATAGACAGCTTTTTTTAATATAATTTTTATAAGAGTATAAAAAAAAATCTAATAATGAAAAAAATAAATTGTTTGTCCTTCTGCAAAATATACAATACTATTTTTATCCTCGTATTAATATATTAATTAATTATTTTATATAAAATTATAATCAAGGCATAAATTAAATGATGATTAAAGCAATTGATTTTAATTCGAAAAAAATAATAAATAAATAATTTAAAACACATATTATTATTTTTATTTATATTAATTTTTTAATTTTTGATACATTTCAAGGCTGACTTGACGTTTATTTTACTACTTGATTCATGTGTGTTTGCTCAAGGTTTTTCAACGCCTTCAGCAAGTATATATGGATGTCGTTGGGACGGTTTTCTGATCATTACTGATATCAATATACCATTTGTACTTGTAAAAATATAAATTTTTTATTTATATTTACAAGTAACAAGTATGCCTGTGTATTCACAAATACACAAACGAAAATCTTGTTGTAAATTCAACAACGTTTGTCATTTTTAAAATAAACAAGAAAATATAAATTTAAAATAATAATGATTATACGTTACAAAGTGGGATAGAGTGTTGTCTTGAATTTTCAAGATGTTAAATAAAGTTGAACAAGCTGATGGATAAACCTGATGATGATGATGATGATGATGATAAAACGGAAGGTGCCAAACGGTCTGCCAAGTAAAAACCAGTCGTTTTTTTCCTATATAAATGAAAAAATAATAAAAACTAGTTCAGCTTGAATAGTCAGTAAACTACTTTATAGTAGTTTCATGAAAAGTATATTAACCTGTAATTTTTCATCATTATTTAATTGAAAAAAAAAAAAAGTTTCTATTCAATTATTTTAATGTATAATAATCATTGAAAATTTAAAAAAATATTATCAATAATTATACAGAAATATCATTTGTTTTTTCGAAAAAAAAACAATTGTTTGTCTCCTTTTTTAATAGAATAATAAATTAAATTTATAAAAACTAAAAAATACCGGGATAAATGAATATTTTCTTCATTAAAAAAATAGACAAAATTTTTTTTCAAATATTTATATTAAAATAAATAATAAAAATGCATGTCAGACATGTTTTCCGCGAATATACTCAAAGCAGCATCCTCATGCCACACAGAAATTTTGTATTTTTATTTTATTCATTGCTGGCCTCTAATTATCCACAACGTAATCCCACATTTTGCCATTCGACGAATAAATGACGCATGGCTATTTATAACACACACTTCACATTGAATTAAAAAAAAAAACTAAGATAAGAAAAAAAAAAATGTGGCAAGTGTACATGCGTATCTGTATAAAAAAATATTAATGATCATAAAGAAATAAAAATAAAAGAGAATGAAATAAATAAAGGGATAGTAAAATGAGAAAAAAAAAAAAATATCTAGCAAAGATACGAAGAAAATCTAAAGAAATAGAAATGAAAAAAAAATGATTTGAAGGAACGTGTGTATGTTGACCTACCTTGACTGATTGTAAGATTCAATGCTTGCTAATTTAAATAACTGTCATAAAAAAAAATAAGACACATGTGTATCTATGAAGAAAATAAGGGAAAAATAATAAAATAAATATAAAGAAATAGCGAAAAGATGAAAGAAAAAAAATACCAAGGCAATCTAAATAACTATCATTGATAAATAACAAAAAATTCATAAAATTGCTCTATTTTTGTCATGATTAAATGATAGAAAAAAATATAAATACGAGAAATAAAAAAAACTTGATATTTACGTCAGAAATTTTTATGCTCGTGTATGCAATTATAATCGAAATGTCCTTGTTGATATTTCCTTGTTTAACATTTAGCTAAAAAAATAGAAAAATTATTTTTTTTAGATTTAAATTTGAATGAATAAAATGATGGTAATTTTTTTTTATATTTTCAATTGATGATTAATGAATTTTTGGATGGAATTATTTTGACACGTGTTTAAAATTTATGTAGGAAATTTTTTATTAAATTTATTTTTTTCAAATTTGTGCTATGTTTTTAGGTGGTTTTTTTTTTTTAAATAAATTACGTTTGTTTACTCATTCATAATATTGATAACAATATGCATAGTCATTCAACGTCACTTGAAATAATATGATAATACTGTGATCTCATTTGAAATACACCCAAGTGAATTAATATCTTTCGTATTACAACATCGTTTGTATTGATAATATTGTAAATTAATTGCGTACAAAAACAAATGTTTTATTTTTTTCATTTTAAATAACTCCATCATTCTTTTTAAAAATATAATTATCTAAAATTTTAATAATCTAATCAATCAATTAATCAACAGACAAACAATCCAACTTCATTTTCAGCATGATAAATTAAGCATAAAAAAAAATAGTAAATCTTTACCAACAGTTTATTAATTCATATTATTTTAAATATTTTACAGAGATAAAAATAAATAATGGATCCCACGAGTGTCTCAATTAGTTTCTTGGAAGGCAGTGCCAGCGAAATACAGGGTACTTCCGGTATTAAAATAGCTCACAATATAATTTTAACAAATGGAATATTGTTAAAATCAAAACTCCATAAAAATAATAATTTACTTGAATTTATTAGAAATATAAAACCCAATGAGATATTAAATATTAATAGTGACAATTTACGTATACGTATAATGTCACCAGTAAAAAATTTAAAAAACAGCAACAATATTAATGAAAAAATAGGTGAAATAATATATATATGGCGTTGTCCATTACTTGCTGATACAATTGATACATTATTTAACAGTTGGAAATTCAGTGAAAAGTATAATAGCATTGATAAGATATTATTATCATGTTTTTTAATAATTTCAATAGATAGTGATGAACTTGATGATGTTCAAAAGATAAATATTAATTATATTAACAGCTGCTTGAATAATTTATTGAATATATGTTTGATGATTGATCAGCCAAATAAAGGTGATAATATATTAATTGAATCAACTCCATTTGGTAATCCAGTATTTATTGATTCATTATCATGTGGTATTGCCAGCAACATCTTGGGTATACAACAATGTCTTATGCTAACAGACGCAAATGCTGTTCCTGGATGTGAAGGTGGTCCTGTTTACGTCATCAAAAATAAGTAGGAAACTCAACAATGAAAAAACATCAAATAAAAATAATTTATTATGTCAATAGACGTACTGATCATGCTATTATTTACTTTTAGAAAAAATTTTTTTTTTGGAATTGTGATTGCTCCAATGAGCTGGTGTCGTGGTGAGTGGGTTGAATACACTCTTGTCGCGTGTCTAACAGTTTGTTTAACAAGAATTTTAAATTACGAAAATAAAATTATAACGCAAAAAAAATTAATTGATAATAAAGCTACTAAATTAACTGGTAAATATTCAATTTAAAAAAGCAAAATTATAAATTAAAAATACTTATAAATGATTTGTTTTGTTTTTGTTTTTGTTTTTTAGAAATTTTAGATAAAAATGTGATGCTAATAAGATGTGGTGCTGAATGGGGAAGTGGAATTTTATTAGATAAAAAAACAGGAACAATATTAACATGTTCACATGTTGTCAGTAAAGTATGTAGAAAAAATAGATAAAATTTATAAATAATTAAATAATTATAAGATGAATAAAAATAATATTTATTAGGCACCTCAACAACGTATCAAAGTTGTTCTCAATGATGATAAATCATTAATTAAAAAAAATATTTGGGCAAAATTAGTTTATCGTACACCAAATGGATTGCCATATGATGTTGCTGTATTGAAGATTGATTCAAGTGTCATAGATCCCACGTTGAGATCATTGACAATTGCCAATGACGATGCTAAAAAAGGTGAACGTTTAATAATTTATTTAAAAAATAATAATAGTTTTATAGTATTAATTAATTTATTTATTTGTTGACTGTTGTGTGTTGAAGGTGAAACAGTTATTGCTGCTGGCTTTCCATTTTTTTCATCGACATTACCAACAATAACACGTGGTAATATATCAAGTGTATCAATAAATATGATACAAACCACCTGTTGTGTACAAAGTGGTGCTAGTGGTGGACCTATTGTTCGTCCATCAACTTGTGAATTACTTGGTATCATTGTTTGTAATGTCATAACATCAACAACACTTTATCCAAAGCTTAATATGGCTATTCCTGCCTCAATCATCAAAGGACCAATCGATGAGTACATCAATACTGGCTGTGAGTCAGTTTTTTTATTATTACAATTTTATGAAACAATACCTTTTATTATTTCATACAATTCCTTATATATATTTATTTATTTAGGTGTTGAAGCACTCGAGTCACTAACAAGCCAAGAAAAATCAACAGAAAAAGCATGGAATTTTCATCTCCCATCAAAAATATAAAAAAAAATTAAAGCATTTTTTGAAAAAATTATTTTTTAAACAGCTAAAAATAAGAAGAATAAAAATAAGTTGTTTTTTTTTTTTTTTTACTATCGTATAATATTTATTAAATTTTTATTATAAGATGATTATCCACTTCCTTTCTGATTTCCATAATTGTTAGTTTAAACTTCCACAACAATTTATTGCCTGAGGTATTTACCCTGAAGAAGAAGACATTGAAGTTGTTTTTAAATTATCTTTGAACCCTGTACGATTTATTAACGTCATTGTTTAAACTGTTTTTCTATTTATTATTATTAAGAGCTTGTTTATCATTTTAACAATTTACGCAATCGAAAAATAACATGTAAAACATATTTTTATAATAGAGTTTAAATGATAAAGTTGAGACAAGTTATATAAATAAAGAATAATATTATTTATAGATTATTTTGATAATAATTAATTAAATTTAATACGTCAGGTGATCAAATAAAACATAATACTATTGACCGAGTTTTATTGCGCACTTGGTGAAAGTTGTTAATGACGATGACCTCATGTTAATTAACCAAGATAACTAGTTTCTGACATTTTAATGATTATTTTTAGATTTATTCACATTTTATTTAACACCGCAAATTAATACATTATCATTAGTAATTTAATTACTTAATTTTTATTTAATAACCAGTGAGTACGATCCGGCGTTGTCTTGTAAATTTAACTAGTTTTTTTGTAAATGCATTATAATAATAATATGCTAAATAAAATTGATAGATAAAATGATTGAAAAACAATTAAATAAATAAATAAAGTCAAATTAATATAATATATATGTTTATTTTTGTTAATTATTTATTTTAAAACATTAAACAAACAATTAGACATCTTTTTTAAT
>JAPYYR010002578.1:0-13651 GCA_030523065.1 Aphidius colemani
TTTTTTTTTATAGTTATAAAAACTTTGACAATTTTCTCATCATTGTTTTCTGAAAGTTTATAAATTATATTTGTTTAATTAAAATAATTATACATGAAAAAAAAAATAATAGCCAGATAATTCCGGTAAAAGCGAGTAAAAGTTTTTTATTATTATTATTAGCTTCAATTAGCTGTAGAGATTAAAGCTTTTATTGATATAAAATTTGTGTTAGTAATTATATAAATTAGTTAATAAAATAAATATAATCATAAATATGCTATAAAAAAAAAATTGGGTGACTCATAAAAGAAGCCAAAAAAATAATAAATAAAATCGATGGATTTCATTTATAATAGTTGCATTATAAATTCTTAATATATATAAAATCTTTAGACTATTTCCAAAGTTGATAAAAGGTTTCATCATATATAAAGTAAATTATAACAGACATTAAATCATTTTGAGAAAAAAAAAAAAAGAAAAACCACAACTAAACACACCTAAAGTATTTTACAACAACCAAGAATTTCATTATCTAAAATTGCATTACAGAGTAAAGAAAAAACAGTAAATAAAAATAATGACGCATGCAATTGATGTGGAGACATTACCTTTTGTGATTTATTTGATCATCATAAACGTATATAAACATACATAAGACTTTTATAGTCTTTTATTTGAGAAAGTAGTAAAAAAAAAATGATGAGCTATCAAAGAGGAAGAAGGGCGTGGGGATTTGTTGGTAAAATACAAAAGCATGCATGACGATTGTATGTACTGCTAATTTACGTGACAGTATTATCTAGAAAGTAAATAAATTAATAACAACAGAAAATAATAATAAAAAAAAAACCACTCAAAACAATTGTTTGGTTTCTTTTTTTTTTTTCAATAAAAAATAAAAATTCAACTAAACTGATTTGAATTGTAAAACATGCATCCAATGTGAAACTTCCTTTTTCTTTTTTTTCATATAAAAAATACCCATAATACCCATAATATTTCATCAGCCGAATTTATTATTACCATATATGTAAATAAATTACATAAATTTACTCACAAAAAAAATCCACCGCATTCACGGTCAGCAAATGTGGACCGATTGTACAATAATGCTGGAAAAAAATTGTTATAAATTCTCTACTAATAATTGTTTTTCTTTTGGATTGGACAAATTAACGAAGCAATAATTAATACAATTGAAAGTGCAAAAATGATGATAACATTAAGCAATATAATTAAAAAACAATAAATAATCTATAAATAAATAATTATATTTTTTATAATTATATTTACCTTTTCCTAAATTATTAGACAGTCCAAAAAAATTTAACGTATGCATTTTTTTAATTTGTTTCAAAGACGAACATGGCATATGAAAATTTTAATTTTTTTTTCCAATTTATTATTCACTATTTCTTTTATCAGTATATTTATTTGACACTGCTAACACTTATATAAACATATCAAAGCTTATCACAATCAGTTATCAATAATAATATAATTGAAAAAATGTGACGTGCAAAGAGAGCTGTGTTTTACTTGCTCACACGAATATCCACGAATATTAGTTGCACTCAGTTTCTAGCTGTCGGTCTCTGTCAAAAGAGTGTTTTTTGTTGTTTTTTACAGAACCCCCACAACGTCACCACCTGTCATTCGAACATTTAAAGGGAAAAAAGAGAGAGACAGACAGAAAGGTGAGAGAGAAAACTAAACAATTGCGTATTTTTTTTTTCGTTTTTTGCAATACACAAAATGGCTGCTAGAGATGACTTTTTTTTTTGCGTAATTTTTGAAGACTTCTAGTATTACTAGTATTTCTCATCTACTTTAATGATAGTATTTATTGATAATACGCACTTGAATAAAGGTCTTTTTACACTGTGTCACTGCTGAGTGACTATTAGCTCTTTTCATTTGATATTCTTTTCTCTCTATAATCACTGGTTGAAAAACAATGGAAAAAAAAAATTATTAAATTTAAAATTAATGAATTAATTGAATAAAAGACAAAGCAAAACAACCTACCAGATAACTTATGAGTATTTATATAAAAATTATACATCAATTTTCCTTTTTGTATTGTTCATTCCAATCTAAAACAAAAAACTAGTTGAATAAAAAACAAAAATAGGTTTAATAAATTATTAAAAGTCACGTAAAGATATTTGAACATTATTTACAATTGATTGTTGTAAAAATTTTTTAATTGGATCGAAAAAACTTCGATACTAAAATATAAATAATTATTAAATATACATGTACGTCAAATTAAGTTATCAATTTATATATTTTATCATTGTAAATAAAAAAGTTGAAAAAATATATATTGAAATAAATTTGAATTAATTTATAATGTTTTATGTTTTTAAAAACTAATAAAAAAAAAAAAAAAGAAACTATATTTGAAAAACAATTATGGCATTTATTTTATATTTAATTCTATTATAATATATTTCATTCATTACAAGTGCATAACGTTATTATTTTTCTACAAAAAAAAAGAGACAATTATGCGAGTCATAAAGTTGAGAGAAGTGACAATGACTCATGTAATTGTCTAGCTTTTATTTATGCACTTGTAATAAGTTCTATATTTTATTACAACTGCACGATAAACAAATATATTTTACTCTATAAAAATTAAGTGTTTATCGTGCACATGTGCCAAAAAAAAAAAAAAACTATTCAACACATTAACAATTAATTATGTTTCCTTTTGTTGTTGATGTTGTTGATTTTTTTTTTAATTATGATGATAAATGAGGATGATGATAAATTTGAAATATTTATTGTAAAAATAAAAATTCATCTGTTGGTTGTCCATCCACGCCACATTGATGCAATACTTGCAGCAGCGCTAGTTACAAGACCACCAGCAACACTTTGATTAACGTTAATACTAGATGAATGCTGACTTATTATTGAACCAGGATGCGGTACAATCATTTCAGGACATGATACATTTGGTACAGCTTCCCATTCCCAATTAAAAGCATCTTCTTCTTCATCAGATGCTGAATCATCACTATTTTCAAGATCACTATTTAATTTATTATGTAATTTATCAATAATATTTGAATCAATTTCCATTGGTCCAATTCTACCAAAATCACTTATTTCAGTGTTGAGCAAGTGCATCAAATTTTGTAATGTATGCATCGGATGTAATACATGAATATCTGTGTTTTGAGTAAAACACAAATGTAATACATTACTATTAAGTCTTGCAACTTTTCTTGCAAATTTTTGATCAGACATTTCATTACCACAAAATTCTCTGTAATTTATATAAATTTTATTAATATAAATTTATTTAAAAATTAATAAATAAATAATTAATTACCCATATGATAGTTTGTATGGTAATTTAACATTAACATAATATGCAATAACATTAACAAGTTGAGTTGTATATGTTAGAGCAGCACTTATATTATAAGCTGGATTGTGCATTGAATTTTCTTTATTTGTTTCTGGCACACCATCTCTATTTGCAGTAACTGAAAATAGACATTTTAGTTAAATAAACAAATAATAATCTAGTTTAATTAGAATTTTTTTTTGATAATTTACCCCAAAGTGAATATGCACTGTAGTCACCAGAACCAGGTAATGTTGGAGCAACAATTCTATGATGTGATTCAAGACTATTTTCAGAGTCACTTATCCATCGTCCTCGAACATAAGATGTCCCTGATGCATCAGCCAATGCGCATGTTACAACATCTGTATTTCCCTCCTCGCTGTTACACAAACTAATCAAAACATTCATCGGTCAGAATAGATGATTTTTTATTTTTTTATTTAGACTGTTATATATTTTTTTTTTGTTTTATTTAATACCTTCTACTTGATTCAACTTGACAAAGTGGAAAAATATATTGAATCATTTGTTTAGCTGCTGTTCTTATAATTTTTTTTAAATGTTGTTTTTTTTTCTCAACAAAATCTCTTTGTTTTTCTTGTTTTATTTTTAATCCAATTACATATTTATGCAATTTCTCAACTCTTTCTTCATGACGAGGAAGTCTTAATGCCAATTGTGAATTACTATCCTTCAAATAATTTAAACATTGATTACCTATAATAAATAAATAAGCTTTATAAACAAATATCTTTATTAATTGTTTTTTAATAAATTAATAAAATAGTTACCTCTATTTATACTTTGTTTTGTTTCGTTGACAAGAATATAAAGTAATCTTATTCTCTCTTTTCCCATGCTTATATCACATGTCTAGTATACAAAAAAAAAAAAAAAAAAAAAAAAATGTAAAAGAAAATATTAGCAATATTAATTATAACATCTACGAGTATAAAACTTACATATTTATCTTTTTGTTTGTGTTTTTGTTAATTTTTCTTCAAGTTGAGCTCTTGCTGCTTTCAACCGTAACAACCGTAACTGCTTATCCGCAAACCTTGATATAAAAAAAAATTGAATTAATTAAATAACAGCTATTGAATATGAATATTATGATAAATAAATATTGTGAAATAATACCGTTCAGAATAAACAGAGGTTGATTGTACAAAATCACCATTTTGAATACACTGTTTACAATAAAATGTACGTCGATTGTTACAACACAATGGACACTTTAATAAATTATTATTTAAACGATCGGATACTTCTTCAAGTTCCGATGATAGTTGAAAATCAGCTGGAGCTGTACTAGAACCATCAGAACTGCTTGTCGCCATAACCAGCCATAACCAAATTTATATTTATATCTGAACAATGGATATATGTATTTATAATTTGGCTGTTGTCACTTATCAGCTGATTTGTTGTTTCGCATTAGTTTTTGTTTTCTCTCTTTTTCGCTAGTTTATATTTTCATAATAATAAAGTCGTTTATGAGAGCGAAAGAGAGAGAGAGAGAGAGAGAGAGAAAAAGTAGGTCTCTCTCTCTCTCTCTCTCTCTCTCTCTCTCTCTCTGTCAAATTCTCTCTGGCAAAAAATTTATATAGTAATTTTTTAATTTTTTGCGTATATTATTTTTGTTTATTTAAATAAAATTAAAAGACAAAAAAAAAGATGTACTTAAATTAAAAATCAAATTATTAGATAAATTATCTAACTAAATTTTTTATAGGGATTTTTAGGCAGAAAAAAAATCCGTGAATCTAGACAATTTTAATTTGTTGATATTTGTTTTTTACCATGATTTTTACTCATTATTTTCATCCAGATTTTTACCCGGTTAATATTTATGTTAAATAATCTATTTATTTAAAAAAATACATTTATGTAAGTATATTAAATTAAAAATAAATTACTCAAATAAATACTAAAAAATTATTTTCTATATAATTTTTTAACTTGTGTTTTTTAACTATCTTTTTTTTTTTTTTTGGTTAGAGTTGAATTGTTTTAGAAAAAACAACAATTAATATATTCTATTAAAGAGTTGTTAATAATTTTAAATAAATCACAATGACTTCAATTATAAAACTACATGCTATATCTGGAGCATTAGATGAATCTCCACCTTGTTATATTTTACAAATTGACGAGCTAAGAATACTTCTTGACTGTGGATGGGATGAGAATTTTAATCAAGATTTTATAAAAGAATTAAAAAGGTAATTATATATTAATTATAAATATAATATAATATAAAATAACAAACTAACTCTATTTAATTTAATTCAAGGCATGTAAATCAAATTGATGCAGTACTATTGTCATATCCAGATCCATTGCATTTAGGTGCATTGCCATATTTAGTTGGTAAATGTGGTTTAGCATGTCCAATATATGCAACAATTCCAGTATATAAAATGGGACAAATGTTTGAATATGACATGTATTTATCAAGGCATAATATGGAAGATTTTGATTTATTTACACTTGATGATGTTGATGCAGCATTTGAAAAAATAATACAATTAAAATATAATCAAAGTGTATCATTAAAAGGTAAAGGGCATGGTGTTACAATAACACCATTGCCAGCTGGTCATATGATTGGTGGAACAATGTGGAAAATAGTTAAAGTTGGTGAAGAAGATATAATATATGCAGTTGATTTTAATCATAAGAAAGAACGTCATTTAAATGGTTGTGAAATGGATGGTATGCAAAGACCATCATTATTAATAACAGATGCATTTAATGCAACATATCAACAAGCAAGAAGAAGAACACGTGATGAAAAATTAATGACAAATATATTACAAACATTACGTGGTGGTGGTAATGTACTTGTTTGTGTTGATACTGCTGGTAGAGTACTTGAATTAGCTCATATGTTAGATCAATTATGGCGTAATAAAGAATCTGGTTTATTAGCATATTCATTGGCATTATTAAATAATGTTAGTTATAATGTTGTTGAATTTGCAAAATCACAAATTGAATGGATGAGTGATAAATTAATGAGAAGTTTTGAGGGTGCACGTAATAATCCATTTCAATTTAAACATTTACAATTATGTCATAAAATGAGTGATTTAAATAAGGTATCATCACCAAAAGTTGTATTAACAAGTACACCAGATATGGAATGTGGTTTTTCACGTGATTTATTTCTTCAATGGTGTACAAATCCAATAAATAGTATTATAATAACAAGTAGAACATCACCAGGTACATTAGCTAGAGATTTAGTTGATAATGGTGGTAATAGAAATATAACATTAGAAATAAAAAGACGTGTTAAACTTGATGGTAGTGAACTTGAAGAATATCAAAAAAAAGAACGTATTAAACAAGAACAAATAAAACAAGAAAAAATGGAAACAGCTGATATTAGTTCTGAATCAGAAGATGAAATTGAAGTTGGTGGTGGACGTGGTAAACATGATTTATTAGTTAAACAAGAAACAAAACCAGGTTTTTTTAAACAAAATAAAAAACAACATCCAATGTTTCCATTTGTTGAAGAAAAAATTAAAATTGATGAATATGGTGAAATAATTAGACCAGAAGATTATAAAATTGCTGATGCAATACAAGAAGTTGATGATAATAAAGAAAATTTAGATATACAAATTGATGAACAAACAATACAACCAGAAATATCACCTGATATACCAACAAAATGTGTTAAAACAAAACGTACTGTTAATGTTAAAGCATCAATAACATATATTGATTTTGAGGGTAGATCTGATGGTGAATCATTACAAAAAATATTACAACAATTAAAACCACGAAGAGTTGTATTTGTACGTGGCTCAAAAAAAAATTGTGATTTACTTGCACAACATACACAATCAAGTGAAACAAAAGTATTTATACCAAAAAGAGGTGAAACACTTGATGTTACAACTGAAACACATATTTATCAAGTACGTTTAACAGATGCACTTGTTTCTGGTTTAAAGTTTTCAAGAGGTAAAGGTGATTCAGAAGTTGCATGGATTGATGCTATGATAACAGCACGTGAACATGGACATACAGATATTATTACTGATGAAAATAATGCAGATGATGATGAAAAAATATTAACACTTGAACCAGCACCAATTAATGAAATTCCAGGACATCCAACTATATTAATAAATGAATTAAAAGTTGCTGATTTTAAACAAGCTCTATCAAAAAATAACATACAATGCGAAGTTAAAGATGGTATTGTTTGGTGTTGTAACAATACAATTGTTATCAAAAGAGTAAGTTTATTTTCAAGCTTTTTGTTGTTGTTATTATTATCATTTTATAAGTATATATTAATGTTTTTTTGTTTTTAAATATTATAGCTTGAATCTGGTAAATATAGTGTTGAAGGATGTCTCAGTGAAGAATACTACAAAGTACGTGAAATATTGTATGAACAGTATGCAATTATTTAATTTAAATATGTATTATACAAGAAAACTCTAGACACAAGGCTTCTAGTCTTCTTGGTATTATATTATTAAGATTAAAATAAAAATGAATCTTAACAACAAAAAATATTTACATTTTTATAGTAATAATACTATGTATTGTAAAATAATTTCTAAATTTAATTTATAATTTAATAAAAATAAAAATATTTTTACTTATATACATAAACTTGTGTTATGTTGTCTTATGATTTTTAAAAAGTCAACGGTACAATCATTGTGAAGGTCATTGTCGGTGTGTGTTTGTGTACATATCTTATGCCGGTTTTTAACACGTGATTTTATATTTTGAAAGATTAAGATAAACAGATGGACACAACCGTCAATAATTTAAATACTCATTTATTTTTAAAACTCAAAAAATTAAATAATGCTAAAATTGCACTTTCTTTTATGTAAATTTATAATTTACGTACTTTTTTAAATTGATATTTCAACAAATTATCATACTAAATAAAAAAAAAATGGTTAATTATTATATATTTTTAAAACTCAAACTACAAAATTAAAAACAAAAGACAATTGAAAAGAAAAAAAAAAGAAAAAAAACCTATGTAAACATGCAATTTTAAAACAAGATAAAAGACAATTAAATATTTTATATTTGATAATTATTATAGCATATTTATTATTAATAATAAATAGATAAAAAAATGATATAAAATAGTAAAATAGCGAGGGTGTGGAGGCCTATGTAACAAGATTCACAAAAATTCACCCCCCTTTGCCGGTAAATGCTAAAACATTCTTGCTAATTTAACATTTTCATATATATATATGCAAAAAGTATATAGACACATGTGCAAATGTTAAAACTCGGTAGACGGGTAAAAAGGGACGAATCAATCAAATGGG
Organism: Aphidius colemani; assembly: GCA_030523065.1. Classification (NCBI taxonomy): domain Eukaryota; kingdom Metazoa; phylum Arthropoda; class Insecta; order Hymenoptera; family Braconidae; genus Aphidius; species Aphidius colemani. The sequence continues at coordinate 8,683 of JAPYYR010002578.1, forward strand.
CCCTTGGTTCACATCCCCCTTTTACAAATAGAACAAAAAAACCCGCAAATTGATATTTTTCGCTGGAAAAAACAAACGAAAATTTAATATATTCCAGCTAATTGTTATATTTAATTATAAATAATAAAAATTTGGTTTATAATTTATATAGTTAATAGTTCGTTCATTATTTCATAATAATAATAATAATTTATTTTTTTTTTGGCAATAAGTACATACGGGGTTGAAATTGATGTGCCGGTATAGGCGCCGGTGGTGGGAAAATAATAATCGTGGTTTGCTGCGCCGGCTTATGACTGCTTCTGACAGTCCCCGTCTCTCCCGAGCACTCCCGAGAATCGCACAGACAGAAAAATATAAGCGTCGACGAGACACATACCGGTCAAAAAAGTTTTCAACATTATTGCTTAATTAATATAAATATAAATATATATATTAATTAATAACTATTTAAAAAAATCTATTGTCAAAATAACAAAACAGTTCATTGACGTTTAAACTAAATCATATTATTTATATTATTTTTTTTGTTTAATAAAATAACATAAATTAAATCAACGTAATTTTTTTTCTTTTGCATATTATATAATTAATATTTGTTTGAGTGATTAATTAAAATGGCTGGTGAAAAACGTAGTCAAGATTATGAAGACGCTCGTGATGAAAAAATAATAATCGTCGACATTGAAGGAACAACGACAAGCATAAGCTTTGTAAAGGTAACAAATAAAAGCATGGCTGGCTTTTCTGCCGGCGCTGAAATCCCAAGCGCGTTCTCTTTAATAATTTTTTTTTCTTATTTAATTTCATTTTTTTTCTATTATTATTGTTTGTATTTATATTTTTTCATTTTCGAAAAAAGTTTTATTTAATATTATTATTTTTGTTTTTCATGACATATATTACTTTTTCTTTTAAATTCATTGAAATATATATATTTTCCGGCTTTTTCATACCCCCCTCTGTTACTACTCCACCCCTGACCCACCGTTGTGCCGGGCTGGGTCGAACACCGACAGGAAACCAGTTCGACCTTTTACCATGATTCATAAAACTCGTTCAAACTTGCAATTCCCAGGATCCCTTTTTTTTTTTTTTACTTTTGTTAATCTTCCAAAAATCTCATGATTATTCCTTGACTTTTTTTATTTTTGGCAATTTTTCATGTCCAGATTAAATTGATTCACATTTTACACGGTTTTTTAATACTTTTTCTTCCCTTTTTTTTTTTTTTTTTTCTTTTTTGGGGTGGTAGACATCGTATTGCGACGCTTGCGAAAATTTTAATTTAAAGACCGATTTTCTTTTCCATGTATTGACAAGTTTTTCTTTTATTGAATTTTAATTTTGTAAACAATAATTTAAAAATATTTAAATAAACAATAAGTCAATATACATGAAATTTCAAAATTATTGAAATTAACATGGAAAATTTTAACCCTAAATTCAAGACATTTAAAAAAAGGGGATGATGGACGCACCCCTTTAAATCAATTCACCGGTTTTTTCTTTTCACATAATTTGTATGGAAAAAAAATTCTTTAGACAATTAATTAAAGTTTTTTTTCATGTTTTTTCTTTACAGGACACACTTTTTCCTTATGTTCGTAACAATTTGAAAGATTTCATTGAGAAAAATTGGGAAAATGCAGAATTCAAAGAAGATGTCAAAAAACTCAAGGAATTGGTAAATAAATAGATTATTTTATTTTAAATTTAAAATGGTATATTTTCAATTGTTTGAAGAAAGTATGAAACACCTGGTACTGGCCTTCGCAGTATATACCTATATATATATGACAGTTTTACCTGGACCTTTTTTTTTTTTAACACAATGGAAACCCAATTTTAAACGTCTACTGCTGTTGCCAAGTAACATTATGGCCTTCAAAATTTCTTTGTCCAAAAAAATGTAAAATTTAAAATTTATTCCCCCTTAATATTATTCATGCACTATTATTATTAATTTAAATAATAATAAAAATAAAATTTTATTCACAAAAACTTGATTTATTTATCTTGACAAAAGCCAACAAAACTTGATTATGTAAATTCAAGGTCATGATTTTTGATGATTATTATAAAAATGATTGAAAATTATTCAAAAAATTTATTAAATAGCTGAATAATTTTTTTTTTTTTTTGTAAATATATTGTTAATAATATTTATTGAAAATTTATATTAAATAGATAATCAATTAATTTTGTTTTAGGCAACTAAAGATGAAGCTGACAAAGTTGAAGGTTTTGTACCAATAACTGATTCAACAACTGATGAAGAGAAAGAATCATTGATGAAAAATATTTTATGGCAAATGGATAATGATCGTAAATCTGGTGGTTTAAAACAGTTGCAAGGTCACATGTGGCGTGATGCATACAAGTCTGGTGCTGTCAAGGGCCAGTAAGTTTAATTGAAAAAAAAAAATGTTAACTAATAATAAATTTGACTTATTGATTTTATACTAATATGTTATTGTAAATTTTTTTTTTTTTTTGTAAACAGTGTCTATGAAGATGTACCAAAATCACTTGAAGCATGGACAAAGGATAATCGTAAAATTTATGTTTATTCGAGTGGCAGTGTTGAGGCTCAAAAATTGTTATTTGAAAATACTGAAAATGGTAGTCTTTCAAAATATTTTACTGATTATTATGATACTGAAATTGGTGAAAAACAACAAACATCAAGTTATAAAAACATATTGACAAAACTTGATACTGAAGGAAAAAATGTATTATTTTTAACTGATGTTGTTAAAGAAGCACAAGCAGCTATTGCTGCTGGTATGTCATCAATTGTTGTTATTCGTGAAGGTAATGCTGAGCTTACAAATGAAGAAAAAAATAAATTTACAACAATTAAATCATTTGATGATTTGTCATTTAAAACATCAGCAAAGAGAGTAAAAATTGATGATTCAATTGAAGCTGAAAAAAATGATGCTAAAGTTGCTACTAATGAAGCTAAAAAAACAGATAAAGTTGAAACAACAACAACAACAACTGATGTAGAAATGACAGATGTTAGTACATCAAATGTTGAAAAAAAAGAAAATAAAGAAGATGATAAATCAAAAGAAGAACCAATGCAAGTTGAAACCAAAATAACAAAAGCTGATGATGTTGTTGTTACAAAAAAAGAAGAAGAAAAAGAAGCTAAAAAAAATGACACAACAGTTGTTAAAACTGATGAAAAAACTGAAAAAAAAAATGATAAAATTGAAGAACCAGTTGTTAAAGCTTCAACAAGTGAAGTTAAAAATATTGAAAAAGAAACAACAACAACAACTACTACGCCAACAAAAAAAATAACAACTGAAGTTGAAACACCAAAAAAAGATACTGTTGTTGTTGCTGATGATAAAAAAATTGATGGAAATACTCAAGTACCAAAAAAAAGTGAAACAACAAGTCAAAAATCAGCTGAAGAAAATAAGTCTGATAAAATTGAAAAGACAAATGAAAAAATAATTGTAGAAACTGAAGAAACAAAAACAAAAACTGAAATTGAAGTTAAAAAAATTGAAGTTGAAAAAAAAAATAATGACACAGCAGTAAAGACTGTTGAAACAACAAAAACAGAAGAAACAAATGACAAAAAAGACAAAAAAGATGATGAAATTGTTGAAAAAGTTAAAAATACAGATGACAAAATTTCTGATAAACCAATTACAGAAGAAGTTAAACAAAATGGTGATTCTAAAAAATCAACAGATAAAAATGAAACTACCACAACAACAACACCAACACCAACAGTCACAGAAACAAAAGTACCAGAAGCAATAAAAGTAACAAATGGCAAAAAAACTGAATTAAATGGTGATTCAAAAAAAGTAGAAACAATTGAAAAAAAAGAAACAGAAGTTAAAGTTGCATCTGTAAATAATGAAACAACATCAACACCAACAAAAACTGATAATGAATCAGTTAAAATTGAATCAGCCAAAAAAGAAGAAGATGAAAAACCTAAAAATGATGATGAAAAACGTGTCAATGGTAATACCGATGATAAGAATGATAAAACTCATCAAAATGGTGTTAATGAAGAAAAATCAAAAAATGGTGAAAGTTCAACAGATACTGAATCATTCAAGGTAAAAAAAGTCGTTGAAATTATTGCTGATGGTGCTGGTGAAGCTGAAGTAGCACCACCAGTTGCCGTTGTTGCCGCGACGTCCTAATAATCTCAATAATAATTTTACCATCAAACAAATAAATATTTAAAAAGAAAAAAAAAAAAACAATACCATACATAATCCCATGTCCTTCCCCTCTTCCCTTAATTGAATACTTTTAAATAAATATACGGTAAAAGATAAATAATAAAATTAAAACCGATCCCTGATAAATTCGTCAACGATAATTCATAATTATCATCATCATCTTAGTCTCACTAATCATTATTTTTTTTTCTTTTATTTATTTAGGTTGAACCGAATAATTTTCAACCAGTATTTATTTTAAAATACTCATTTTTTTTTCTTCATTAATTTAGCTAATATAAACACGATATTTTTCTTATTATTTTTTTTCATTTAAATATTCTGTGCCAAACAATTATCTTCATTATTTTTGTCACTAACATTTTTTCTAATATTTTTACTATTTACGCGGCGTTCATGTTACTTAAGACTGATAAAAAAAAATAAAATAATAGACAAACAAACAAAACATCATGTTCGCACAAACCGTGTTCGCTGGTTAATAATACGACTAATCATTTAAATAACAACAGTATTTTACAATAATGAATACTTCATTTCAGTCCATTAAATTTTTGATTTTAAAATTAACCATTAAATCAAAAATAAACAAAAATAATATTAATTTAATCATAAATAATTATTTTTCTATATATATATTATGGTTTTTTTTTTTTTTTTTTTTTTTTTTTTTATTATTTTTTTTTTTTTTTTTTTTTTTTTTTTTTTTTTTTTTTTTTTTTTTTTTTTTTTTTTTTTTTTTT
>JAPYYR010002580.1:0-11821 GCA_030523065.1 Aphidius colemani
TACTCCCGAACGGCGAACTAAATATAATAGGCTGGTTGCAAGACTGAAATGGCCTGAAGTAAACAAAGATAAAAAATGCGCATTACTTAGTGCGCCGTTTAGGAGTAAAAGTGTCGCACTCTAGATAGCCGCCGTATTCTAGGACACCCCCTCCACTAAAGTTTATTCTCCTGGTCTCTAGTCTTCATAGGTGGGTTTTATCCGTTTCATCCTGTTTTAAACGTTTTAAACGTTTTATCCATGGATAATTGTAAACAACTCAAAAACCCTTCATTTTAACTATGAAGACTTCAGTGGAGGGGGTGTCCTAGAATACGGCGGCCATCTAGAGTGCGTCACTTTTACTCCCGAACGGCGCACTATGTAATGCGCATTTTTTATCTTTGTTTACTTCAGGCCATTTCAGTCTTGCAACCAGCCTATAGGACACAAAATGTTACCCCCTCCACCGAAGTTTATTCTCCTGGTCTCTAGTCTTCATAATTTTAACAACCCTGCGGCCGTCTCTTCGACGGGGTGATTCCGATTTCCGAGACAGAAGTTCGACGCCTACTGATATCGAATAAAAATATCGTCGATATCGGTTCTTACGATATATCGTCTGATATCACATCCCTATCTATAGGTATCAGGTAGCTTCCTGCTTCAATCTTCATGCAGTAGGCTCTCTTATGAGTTATGACTTATGAATAGTATCATGTAAATATACGCTTATTCGTTATATCGATAGCACTGGATAGCACAAAAAAAAAAAAATTACAGCAATTGTATGTTATTTTAATTGTTTACCAACGTCCATAGGAATGTAAAGGGTTATTTAGTTTATATAAATACAATCAACGTGTAAATACCAGTAAATGACAAAAAGTAATAATGATCTACGCAGTGTTTTGAATTAATTTGAGACGAAAAAATCAACGATTGATCAGTAATTCCATTAACATATTACCCTCATTAAGCTCCAAACATGTGTAACTTGATTTTTTAATTTTTTACTCAAAATTAAACTCAATTATCCCTCACGTCAATTTAACCAAAACAATATAACCAAGTCTTTTTTAGGTTAGTTGATAATTTATCATTATTTTTATACATTAAACACAAATTTTGCTATAACCCCATTATCAATAATAAATACAAGCTATAATAATAATAATAGTACTAATACTCCGACACGCCTCTTGACTACTATTTTTCATTTATTTGTATATTACTTAGTTTTTTTTTTGTTTTCATTGTAGGTTCATTGGTTTTATTCATATAGTCATATTGTTTAATGCCTCAAGTGTATGCAACATCATCTTTTTGTGTATATGCTGTTATTAAAAATATGAAAAAAAGAACAAATTTACATTTGTATCGCTATATTTATCATCTCGTAAATATTCAAGAAAATTTATTGGCAATTCCACATTTTTAAGAAAACATCACTAATTCGGTAAGTTAATAACAACATATGCACTAATATTTATAATTAATATTATAGGTGAAAAGTACAGATTTATAATTGTTCATTATTTCAGATTGTATTATAAAAAGCCAGCAAATTTTTCTGAATCATAGTATTCTTATGAATCAATTAAATAAGTGCAATGAGTAGTGGAGGTTATCAAGACAAAGGCTACGGTGGACACAGTAGTCGTTTTAATGGTCCAGGTAGCCATGATAATATAATTAATTACAATCGTAATAATAATTATCAACGTAGTGATTATAATTATCAACATAATCGAAACAATAATCCTGATAATTGGCAAAACAATACAAATTATTATTCGCATAATAATTCACAAGGATGGTCTTCAAATAGAAGTAGTAACAATCATTATCGACAAAGTGGATATTCGAGACCATCCACATTTTTAACATTTCGCGGTAATACAAATTATCGACAACGTGGTAATAATCGAAATTATAATGATAGCCGTGGTTATAGAATTTTATCAAATAGTGATGATACAAATTATCCATCAAGGCAAAAAAAATATCACAGAGATAATTCTTTTAGAGATAATAATACACATATACACGATGAACCACTACCAATACCACCACCACCATTACTTGGATCGGAAGAAGAACGGAGACTCAAAATAACTGAAGCTGCTGATGAGTTAAAACGTAAATTATCAACAAATTTCGTTTTATCAAATAATAATAAAACAATGAATAGTGATATGAATACTCATAATAACTTGAATAATGAGACAGAATGCTTGAACGATCGTCATTGTGATAAAAAAAATGATAAAATTATTACAAAAAACTTTATCGATACTAATGATAAGAATAATGTTGATATAAATTTCACTGATGATACCCTTGGCTTCATACCATTTTGGGCGTCAATTAAAAATTCATTTACTAACAGTGATACAACTGATAAAATCTTTAAAAATACATCTGTCAACGATAAAAATTGTGTTGATTTGTTTGGTCGAGACAAAAACGATGCATCAATTGATGAAAAAGTTGATAAAAAAAACAAGAAAAAACGTACATGGTCAACACTACCACCAAATGATATGTCAATAACAGAATCACAAAAACAAGATTCACCTTCATCAACAATTATGTCAGAAAAAACAAATAAAATTCATCATCAATCGAAGTTCGATAGTAGTAACAATAATTCATCAATACCAAAACATGATTTTATTCCACTTCAACCGCCACCAAGTTTCAATCATTCAATAGTTGAACAAGAATTATTACTATCACCAGCTACATTTGATCCAAGATGTCATAATAAAATCACAACTAGTTACGACGCCGTACCAATATTGACTGGTTCTGATGATAGTTTAAATACATCAGTGCAAATACCACAATTAACACTTCCATTGACTTCATCTTCCACACAATTAAATATACCACCAGCAATAGAAAATTATAATCTTCCAACCGACAACAATCAAACGTTTTCATATTCAACAATGACTTATCCATCAGTGAATTATTCAACAGTATTAACAACGCAAACGACCGATTTACCAGTACCACTATCTGTTGATCAAACGCCAACAATTGATAATATACCATTACCATCAGCAGCCCCTGGATCAAGTTTGAATGCAGATGATGAACTCGATGAACTTCGTATGGCTATGGAATTTGCAAAAGAATGCATGGGTAACATGAATAACAATAATGTTAATAACGATGATTTCCGAACATTTCCAGATTTACCACCAATAAAATTTCATGATATAACTTTTCCTCCAGAAAATTTAAAAATTAAAAAGTCAACGGTTAAAAGTAAAGATAAAAAATTATTAAAATTTGATATTGTACATGGACCGAAACCGAAATCTGACATAGAAATTTCAAAAGAAAAGGATAAACTGAATGTTGATAAACAAAAAGAAAAAATAACCAAAAACAAAACATTTAATGATGAGTTTCCAACAATTGAAAATTCAAATTTTAACACATCACCTTTAATAATAAAAACTGTTAATGATGATCAAAAACGCCGTAAAGTTACATTCAATTTTAATTCGAAATTAAAAAAAATTAATCAATCAGATGAATGGGCTGTCGTTGAAAGAGATAGTGATAATAATAAAGATAATCGTGTTCCTGATACACCACTTAAACAAAGATTAATGAAAATGCTTAGATCAACGAGTCCAGTTCCAACATTATCAACTCAAGTTGATAAAAAAGTGAAAGATAAAATAAAAAATTTAAATGATAATGATTGTAAAAAAGTTGTAATAGATAATGAATCAAGTGTTAATCCGAGAAATAACGCTTCAAATATTCGTGATGGTAAAACCGATGAAACTGAGCTATCACAAGAATTATTAGTACGAAAAAAATCCACTTCACCAATAAGAAGAACAGATTCTCCATCAAAAAAAAAAAAAAAATTCTCCCACAAGAAAAAAAGCAGCTTCACCAATAAGAAAAAAAAATGATTCACCATCCAAAAACAAATCTCAATCACCTTCGATAATAAAATTGAAATCACCATTAAAAAAAAAACGATCACCATCAAGTCCATCAATAATAACAGCTGATATTGAATTAAAAAATGAACCCCAAACTTTAAAACAAATATCAAAAAAACCATTATTAACTGAAACAAGTTGGAAAGATCACGTAATAAGTCGTTTTTTAAAAATGAGTAAAAATGATATACAAAATATGGTTAATAATTCAAACTTACGTAAATTTGATATTGCTATGGAACATCTTGTTAAAGAACAAAAATCAACAATAGCTCAACAGCAACGTAATAAAGAAGAAGAAAAAATGAAAAATATCAATGGAGATAAAGATGATTTCATAAACCAATTACAAGCGATACTTGATCCTGCAGCGATTGTGGATATAACTGATTTACCCACTAATTTTATTCAACAATTAAGTCAAGTATTACAAATTGATTCATCACTAAATGTACATCAATTGGATGGTCAAACTGAAACTCCTTTTACACTGCTTGAAAATCCAACAAAGTCGCAAGTAATCGAATATATTAAACCGCCAGTTGAGCTACACGTTGATGCACCTGTTAATACAATTCATGATACATACAAGTTGCATCATATAATCGATAATGTAGCGAGTAAAGACACGGTAAAGAATACAGAGAATACAATAGTTGATACAACTTCGTTAAATGTGAACATGCAAACGAAAACTACAAATCCACAACGACAAGAAATAATAGTTAATAAAAAAAATACTGCAAGACCAAAAGTATCATCATCATCATTATTATTATTATCAATAAATCAACCATCAAATTGGGATGTGGAAGACATCGACGATAAACTTGCTAATGTAAAAAAAATTAATAAATTAGATAAAAAAATGATGAAAAATAATGTAAATAAATCACCAAGTTTATTACCACGTATTGAAACACCAATTGTTGAAAGACTCGAAAGACAAGCCGATGAACTTGATAAATTGTTTACAGCTGGTATTGAAAAAGCTAAAGCTGCGTCAAAATCAGCATCATCAATTAATGATAATGATATTAATTTATGGAAAAGTCGTTATAATGATGATATTGATGGTTTTTGGAATTTGACTAAAGAAGAATATTATAAAACAAGATATTCTGATAATATTAATCAACAAAATATTGATGATTTACAAAATAAACAAATTAATAATGACAATTCATCGCGTAATTCATATTCACCAACAAGATTAATTAATAATGATGATTGCAATAGTGATAGTTTAAGTGGAAGTGAAACGGATACATCAAGTACTACAAGTTATACAAGTGACAATAATGTTGATGGTAAAAGTGTCGATGTGTATAAAATGCTAAACTATATAAAAAGCCATGATAAAACATGTAAAGAAAAATTAATAAATGATAGTTTTTGTGATGATTTGAGTAATGATAGTTTAAATAGAAAAAAAAAAGATAAAAGTATAAAATATAAAATACATAAATCTAGATGTAAAAAAAAAGATAAACGTAAACGTGATAAAAAAATTAAAAAACGTAAAACTAAAAAAAAAAAACGTCATCGTAATTATCGTCAATTAACATCATCAAATGAAGATTATGATGATAATAGAACTATAAATAGATTATTAAATGAAAGTGAAATTAAACAAGAAATTGAAGAATCTGAAATATTTGACCAAACAAAAACAAATGATAATTCTATTCCATTGAAAACTGTGGCTGCAACAACAATAGTCTCAAGCTCTTTGATAACTACATTAGCAACAACAACACCATTAACCACAACAACAACATCAACTGCAATAATTAAATCAGTATTATTGTCGCCAACATCACCAGCAAGTACGGCGTCGCAATCATCACTTTCAACAACTCAAAAAACAAAAGCTCAATTGAAACAAATGCCGGATCCAACTGACAAAAATGATCAGGTCATTGAAAACTTAACACTTCTAGAAGCTATCAAAAAATCAGATGAAAAAATTGGAATGAAATCAGTTTTAGTTTTTAATGATACATCTTCAACATTATCAAAAAACTTGTTGAAAATATTTGAGAAAGACAAAACTACTGATGATAACTTGATAAAAATGGAAATACCTAAAGATCTTGACATTGAAATGAAAATAAATAATATACCAGTCATTCCATCATCAGGTGTTGAATTTAAAATTAATGACAAGCTATCTATTGAACCTTCCAAGCAATCAAATATAAAATCTTGTCACGAAAGAGTATTAACAAATGAAATTCAGGAAGAAGAAAACCACAATATAGACCATATGAAACAAGAACTACCATCCATTATAGATTATTGTAATAATTCATGTCAAAGTGAAAAAACAATAATAACTGATAAACCCAAAATAATAAAAACTGAAATAATTGATAATTTAATGAATATATTCAAAAAAGATACAATTGACAAACAAAAAAAAAGTTTTACAAATGTGAAGTCAGAAGGTGGTAAAGAAATTAAATTAAAAGAAAAAGTTAAAATACGTACAGCAATTGTAACTAATAATATTGACAATATAAAAAAAATTATTAAACCAACCTCAAATAATCCACCAGGACCAGCAAGTTTTAAAAAACGAATAAATGAGAAGGCTACTCAAAAAAACGATGAAGATATTGACAAACAACTGAATGCTTTGAGTGAACATACTTCACCTTTTGATCAATTTTTTATTAACGATTTCGTAAGTGATGATTTACCAGATACAATGACCTTTGAAAAAATGGTTGATAATAATAAAGATAATGATAAAATGTTAAAAAATATTACAATTCGTGAACTAGATATCAAATCAGAATTACAAAAAACTGCTCGAGATCAACTGGATATACCAACAACATTAAAAGTCAATGATAATTTTGAAAAAAGTGATGGAAATTCAATTGTTTATGCAATCAATCAACATGATGATATTAAAAAAATAGGAAATGTCAATAATTATAGTGCATCATCTGGATTGATGAATATTGATAATGCCGAAAGACAATCGAACGCTGACATGGCTGAATTAACATCAATACCTGATACACAAATACTATCACGTCTTGAAGATGACAACAAAATTAATTTTTTTGATCAGCCAACAATCGATAATTTACCAAAAAATAAACCAGAAAAGATGCTAAAAAGTGGAACGACTGATCATACATTAGTTGACAATAAAAATCTTGATAAAATTAATGCTGATACAACAATTCAAGTTATAACAAGTCAATGGCCAACAGATAATAATCAACCCAGTGAAGAAGATATGCGAAGTTCAATAGCGCCAGAAGAAGCACATAATGATTGTAATGATAACTTAATAACTATATGTTCACACACACCTACATGGCCTATTGAAAATAAATTATCACCTGATGATTTTACACGTACAAATGTTGTACTACGTGACCGTGTACTAGCAATAGTTACCCCTCGTAATTCAGTATTGGATGAACCAATAACATTTACAAGTGGTAATTCGCCAATTTCAGAAACTATGGAATTTGATTTGTTAAATGAAAATGATGTTATAACTGGTACAATATATGATAATCAATTAACTGTTAGTACTGGCGATAGTTCATTTGTTGAAGATGATGAAGTTAACCAAACATTAACACCAATCGTTGATAATTGTTTATCAATAACACAAACAAACGTTGATGGTAATAATGCTGTAACGGTTGCTGATCAAGATCTAATAAAAGTAGTTAAAGTTGATTCATCAGTACGTTTATTATCACCAATATTACAAGAGCAATTAAAACTAGTTAATGATAGTACAAATGATAGGGATAAATTTAAAATTAATAATAATACCAGTGATAAAAATAATGACGCAAATGCTGATAAAAATATTGAAACAATTGAAAAATCAGGAAATAATGAAGCTGAGAATTCTGAAATTTCAATTCAAATTGAAGTAAATCAGGAAAATATCAGTGAAAAAGAAGCTGAATTAGTTACAGTTTTTGACATGATTCAGGAGAAAGTTTCAATCACAAGTGAAATACCATTAGTTATCGAGAAAAAACATCAAACCAGTAGTACAGTACCTGAAAAATTAGATAAAACAAAGGAAACATCTCAAACTCCAATCTATAATTCAGGTAATGAAGATGATAAATCAACAAAGCAAATAACAACAGATATCGTCAAATCAACAAACACAATACAAAAATTTAAAAATAATAATGAAAAAAAACATAAAACAAAAGCTACACCAATGCATATTTATAAAAAACATAAACATTATGATGAAAAAAAAACAAAATTAACCGTTGAAAAAATTGAAAAAGCTGTTAGAACAAATATTGTTAATGTTGTAAATAAGCCTAAAACTAAAAATGATGTTATGGCAAGAATGCGAGATATTGATTTATCAATACAAAATTTAATGAATGAAAAAATGCGTTTATATCAAATGTTACAAAATGATGAATGGCCAATATGTCAACATGAAATATTAACACCTGACAATACAACAAAAAAAATACAAAATAATATACCTGATGGACCCAGCACAAGTAAAAAACATAAAATAATTGAAATTAATACAAAATCGGTGACATGTGATTCTGTAAAATCAACTCTAAAACCTGTAAAAATTGATGATAAATGTAGTAACACTATTTATAAATCAAAATCACAAATATCAGGAATGAAAAGAAAACATCGTGATGAAAAAGAGTCAAGTAAAGACAGATATTGCCCTAGAACATCATCACCAGCATTGAAAGAACAAAATCGTGTTAACGAATCAACTCGGAAAAAAATTAAAAAATCGACAACAGCAACAACAAGTAAACAGCAACATCAGGAAACATCTAAAAACTCAGTGAAACTAAGTTGCTTATTACGTGATTTTAGACCAAAAGCATTCATCGTTGATAAATCAACGTTATCACTTAAAAATTCTGAAACACAACCAAAAATTAGTGAAAAATGTAAACTACTAGTCAAAAATAAACTAATAAATTTATCATCAATTGTTGATAACAATACAAGTGATTACAATTTACCGGATGAAACGAAAAACTATTATAAAACAATTGATCATAATTTAATTTATTCTGACGATAGTACGGTTGATACGAATGAAGATGAAAAACAAGAAACTTATACTGAACTTGATTTATCTATTAAAGACTCAGAACAATTATCTGACAACTCATCAGCTTTATCGGGTGATTCATTTGACATATCAGGATTATTATCAAAAAAAGAAATCAATTTTAAAAACCAAAAAACTGTTGGTAAAAAACTTGAAAATATTGACAAAATAACAGAACATGTGCTTGAAGTTATTGATGCTGTTGCTAAAAATCGTATTGATGATTTATATTCTAGTGAAGATGTGAAGCACGCTGATAACAAACAGACGGTAGTTGATGAATCACAAGTTACTGAATTAGTCGAAGAAAATCCATTGCAAATAAAAGAAGTTTCAAGAGTTCACGAACCGACAAATGCTGAAAACGAGAACAAGTATGAAGATGACCACGTTAAAGCAGTGGTCAAAAAAATTTCAGAACATGATCAAAAGTCATCAGAAATTCATAAAAAACTATTAAGTGATTGGCAAGATTTTCGTTACGCTCATGATCAAGGAAAAAAAAATCAAGTTGATAATTCAACTGAAACCGACAATTTGGGTAATATTGGATTATTGGATAAACAACCAAAAAATATAGATTTAAAGACAAGAACAAAATCAATCGTTAAGGAACTTGAAATATCAAAACTATTAAAAAAAGATGATGATGATGATGATGATGATGATGATGATGATGATGATGATGATGATGATGATAATGATGATGATGATGATGAATCACTCACTGGAAATGAGGATAAGTTGATGATGATCATGATGATTCAAGTAATAATAAAAAATCTAGACCTTCCAAAAGAAAAAATATTGAAAAGTCATCATCATTTAACGTTAAAAGTTCGATATTACCTAAAAAAAAAGATAAATCTATGCCTCGTAATCGATGTAGATCAATACGTGCTTTTGAATCAAGTTCACGTGATACATCACCAGATATTGACATCAAGAAAAGAAGATTGTCTGGTGAATCAACGAGTTCACGACGAAAATCGCCGGCAAAGAATTTTGGTCCAACAAAATTTATTGATGAACGTTCGACAAAACATGGTGAAAAACGCAAATTACCTGAAAAAACACGTGAAGAAATGATGAGTTGTCGGGTAAAACTTGTCGATTGCAAGTATACTTATTCACGATCTAATATTAAACCAAGTATTTTAAATGAATTGGGTATAACAAAAATTAATTCATGGTCCAGCAAAAACATCGAAAAACTATTATTAAAAAATGATAATAGCATTGAAATCAATAATAAAAATCAAAATATTAAACAATGTACTGATCAAAATAAAATGAACACAATAAGAGTAGTTGATCCACCAATCGAGCCATTATTATCCAAAGCAATAAACGATAATAACAATGACAATGATTCAAACGAATCATTGATGTCACCAAAAATTGTTGAACTTGCATCATCAAGTATTCGCGACTCTGCTGAAGACGATACAATTGAAGTTATTGAACAAGATCTTGCGTATGAAAATGACATCAAAATATTGCAACATCGGGAACTTGATGAAACAAACAATTTAATTATTGAGAAAATTCAAAATACTGGAACAATATCTTGTGACGAAAATAGCGATATTGATGACTCCCAGAATAAAGTAACTCAATATACTGTTCACAAAGGACCAATTCTTGACATTAAAGTACAAAACTTATAAGTCATAATTTATAATAATTTTTTTAAATAACAATTACAGAAAAATAATATTAAGAAAGTTAATTAATTTTAGGTTTTTGGAGATTCATTTTTAGCAGCCAGTGAAGATGGTGCTATTTATCGTTACACCCAAAAATCGAATAGTATATTAAATATATATAAAGGACATGATGCTGCTGTTACATGTTTATATATTCATGAAACAACTGGAATGTTTAATAATATGTCTGATGACCGACAATGGTGTTTATTTTCTGGTTCACTTGATGCAACATTGCGTTGTTATGATGTTTTGGTAAGTAAAAAATTTGAAACTATATTTTGAAATATTGTGAAGATAGATTTACATTTACTACATTGTCTTACAACATCCCTACTACACTACACGGAAAAAATCTTCAGCAAATTTTACTATGGTGCCATATCACCATATCACCACGAGACTATCTTATGGCTTTCAGAATATTTACTACAATTTTCCAAAGAAAAACAATGTTGTCTTGAAAAATTAATATGTACCATAGCAATTTATATATTTCTTTTTTTTTTTTTTTTTTGCTATTTCCCGATAAAAAAATTACAACGCATAAAGAAATCTTTACCGAAACCAAATTTAAAAGTTAAAATAATCCAGTCTAAAAATTACCCTGTACCGTAGTAAAATTTTTTTTTATGAAAAAATTATTAGTTTATCAATTATTATTGAAAATAGAAAAGGACTAAATTTTTAACATCAAATATTAAGAAAACTAAGGACAAATCATGGATGCTATTTTTTGACAGGATAATTTAAATGGAAAAATCTTTGTATAATGAAATTTTTTTTTCTTGTTGCTAGAAATTTGTAAATTGAGGGCAAATTGAGATGCAACAACACGTTGAGCGCTCGGAATACAACGTTGCTTAGATAAAAATTAAAAAAAATTTAAATTGTTTAAAATAAAAAAAAAAAATACCATCATATAAAGAATAAAAAATTACAAATTTCCTTCTGAATAAATTATTCTATAAAATTATTAATGAATTAATTAAAAAATAAAAGTGTTGAACATTATTTTTTCGGATATTATTCACCATAACTTGTTCAATAGT